>JAXIVJ010014443.1:0-34375 GCA_036785665.1 Chirona hameri | reverse complement strand
ATATATATATATATATATATATATATATATATATATATATATATATATATATATATATATATATATATATATATATATATATATATATATATATATATATATATATATATATATATATATATATATATATATATATATATATATATATATATATATATATATATATATATATATATATATATATATATATATATATATATATATATATATATATATATATATATATATATATATATATATATATATATATATATATATATATATATATATATATATATATATATATATATATATATATATATATATATATATATATATATATATATATATATATATATATATATATATATATATATATATATATATATATATATATATATATATATATATATATATATATATATATATATATATATATATATATATATATATATATATATATATATATATATATATATATATATATATATATATATATATATATATATATATATATATATATATATATATATATATATATATATATATATATATATATATATATATATATATATATATATATATATATATATATATATATATATATATATATATATATATATATATATATATATATATATATATATATATATATATATATATATATATATATATATATATATATATATATATATATATATATATATATATATATATATATATATATATATATATATATATATATATATATATATATATATATATATATATATATATATATATATATATATATATTTGGTGAAACGTTCGTCAGGCCTTATTATTGACTATTGACTAGTCAACATTTCTCTTAAATATTCACACAAAAAGTAGTTGTTGAATAGCACCGCACAGAAAAACGGGACAAGGCCGGTTACTTCACTGGTGCTGAATAATCGCTGTTTGAAGTGTTCCCGTGTCTTCTCTGCATTGAGTGGCTTTTTGCATGTCTGCCGGCCTGAGATAGACATCTCGGCAGCGGACAAAAACACGCCGGCTACTGTACATGATCACAGGGGAGCCGAACCGGGGATACCCCCTCTGGGAAGGAGACCAGACACTGGCCACGCCTCGGCTCATCCACCTCTATTCACCTGTCACGTGACCTTCATTAGTTATAGGAGCAGCCCGGACGCAGACAGGAAATGCTCCGAGAAGCGAGATTTCGCCGAGGAAAGCTGTATTTGAAGACCAAGGTAGGAACTAGTGACTAGTGTCAATATTATCAAGCGTACTAAATGCGACCAGTAAAACGCCTTTTTTGGCGATGACCGAGCGAGTGCGCTCTGGTAAAGCTAACACAGGTTTGAAATATGAAACGGTACGGGAGCACACGTGGTAGTAACACATGGTCCTTTTAGTCCTCCATAAAAATTGTCAGGCCTTCATGCATGCCAACATAAAAATTAAGTTTTGTTAAATTGTTCATGATCTCCTTTCTTGAATCCGCCAAAAGGGAGTACGTCCTGAGCGCTGCATGCTTCAGCGTATACAAAAAAACGAATGCTTAGATTAATAATGCCATTTTTGATCAAAAATAATTTGTGTCCATGTCGACGTTTGCGTGTGCCACGCGCTGTGGTACAACCCCTATCAGACCGTAACATACCGATATCAAAATTGATTTGATGGTCCTATCCAATGGCGAAAACCCAATTCCAATCGTGACAGTGGTTCCAAAGTTACTGGCTTCCGAAAAGCGTCTGTATGGTCGGGTCGGGTCGGGTCGGGCCGGGTCGGGCCGGGTCGGGCCGGGCCGGGCCGGGTCAAATGCAAATTTGTCTAGTAAGTTAACGAGAAACTTCAACAGTGCTTCGCGCCCGCTCGGTAATAAATTGTACTATTTTTATACCAGTAAGGCGCCGTAGTCGCCGTTGAACGAGCGAGCGCGAACGAAATGTATGGTGAATTTTAACTAGATGGAGCAAGTAGTTTCTGAGATACAAAAAAGGGTGAGCACGTGCGCACGTGCAGAGGCACCCCACCCCTAACCTGTGGGAAAGTGGCGGCTGAGAGGTCCATAACCACACACCAAATTAGAGCACAATCGGCTCAGCCGTTCCTGAGATATATAATAGGAGTTTGCACGTGCGCACGTGCAGTCACCCCACCCCTGACTTGTGGGAAAGTGGCGGCTGAGGGGTCCCTAACCACACACCAAATTCGAACACAATCGGCTCAGCCGTTCCTGAGATATAGAATAGGGATGTGCACGTGCGCACGTGCAGACACCCCACTCCTGACTTGTGGAAAATTGGCGGCTGAGGGGTCCCTAACCACACACCAAATGTGCACACAATCGGCTCAGCCGTTGCAGAGTCTCTTTTCAAAAACCCTCACGCGGCACGCGCCACGCGCAGTGGTAGACACCCACATGAGTCGGCACTGGTCTCAAACAGGGTAGGTTGGATGGGGCTGCTCAGCAAAGAAGTCAGCTTGTCAATCGTACGTGTGGTTGCAGAGATATGAGATTCTTAAAGGCGTCGCCACGGGTCGGGTCGGGTCGGGCCGCTCATATTCATATTTTTCCCATTTACCATATGCCGAGATATCCTTTCAACATTAGCACGTGCTTTTGTGAAATGCTTTCGGCCCGCTGCGACTAGTGTTGAAGGTATCTGGTAAACGATTTGGCCCGGGGCATTTTTAGTTTCCCAGACAATTATTTAACAGAATATTCAGAGCGGAAGTGCCAAACTCACACATACATAATTGCTATATTTATGATTACTGGATTTGTCGAGTAAACCCTATGAATCGCCTTAAAACATTGTTGCACTGTCACATACGTACCTATTTATTGTATTAAATACAACACACATACATATTGATGCGCATATTATTCGGATATCTGACGCCAATAACATACGGCAAAACGAAATTGAGTGCAGACAATTCATAACACTGCGTAATCATACTTGTCTACTGATTTGATTATGGGCACAGTTTGTGATTCTTTTGGAAGTGGTTGGCGACTAAAAGCATGCAATGAAAGGTGATCACTTCATAGTGCCCGCTATTACCCTTCCTTGCTTCAATCGATAGAATGGCACACGAGTAAGGTGAGTTTCGTTTTGCACCACTCCAGAAGATTGACACTGTTCTGTTCTTTGCAGTGTTCTTGAAGTAGTTTGATCCGTTGCTCCATTATTTTTCCTCACAGTAGAGTGTCTGAATCGCGACTGGATATGATTAGCTTTCTTCTTCTCTCTTATCGTGTTTCACTTTTCTTGGAGGTCTTGATTATTGGACATTCGGAAACCCAAATTCAGTGAAAAAGGCCTTTATATACGAATGTCATAGTGCGTACCTAATAGGCTAATTAAATGCTTTAAGTTCAATAGATGCAATATGTAAAAGAACACAGTACATAAACAGCATATGGTAAAATAAATACCTCCCTTGGGCCGGCAGTTTGTTTAAGTCCTCGGTCATCCTGCATTTTTTTTGCACTCGCCCTACGGGCTCGTGCAAAAATTTGTCAGGCTGACCTCGGACTTAAACAAACTTTTTCCCGGCCTCGGGAGGTATTATATAATACCACGGAAGGACGAGCGAGCACTTCGCGCTCGCTCGTAATAATGGGGTGAGGGACAGGTAGTGGGATTTTACGCAGAACAAATTCAGCATATTTTTCTCGATTTTCGATATACTTCTCACACATATCTTAGACCGCATTCTGTCCTAAAACTTCCTCTTAACTTCTCATATAAAAAATAAATGTGACGTCACGACACTCATGATTTGTGACGGCACCTTTGATTTTCACTATGGTCGTGACGTCACAACTACAAGGACATGAGCTTAATTGTTTTAGTTTTTAATCATTTTTGAGTTAATTTCGCATTTTTGTATAATACAAAAATATTTACATTATTAAAAATTATCCTTGTTTTATTAACCCAGAAAAATTGGTACCTTACAAAATTGTCCCCACCCAATTCCAACGACATTTGGCTGAGCAATTGTATGGATAATTCGTGCAAGATAACACACACATGGTAACATGGTATAAAATCTTGCTGAATAAATCATTGAACATACTGTAAAACAGCATAATTTCAAATGAACCATTGATATTTTTGCGACGTATGCAAAAGAGGTAGTGTTAGTTTGTAAAACGTCCGTTTTTGTTGGGTGGCTTGTATATTCTGACATATATCGGTCCCCAGCTGAGCCGTGGTTCGGTGGTGCCGGCCAACCCTTCACGTCATCCCTTTTGTTCCTCGGTCCCGTCCCAATTTATGAGCCAGCCTAGCGTCGCGCAGTTCATTCAGGACTCAGTTACCAGCCTTAACCCGGTCACTGGAGGATAAAGGGAGATTTAGCGGCACGATCGTCGCAGACAGTCCGGCGTACAACGTTCGAGAGCGACACTGCCGATACAGTGACCGTAACCATGGCAACCAGACCAACGCGGCCTCTTCTCGATACAAATCTGATTAGAACATAACTCAGTTTAACTTTGCTACACAAAAGTACCTCCATATTTCTTGCATACTAAAACTCATAAGCATTAAAGGGAGTGTGCCTACTGTTTTGAAATGTCAACAATATTTTTGTTTAATACGGTAAGTAGCATTTGTTTGATTGTTGGATATGATGAAATTCACATCTGAAGCTCCTTTAGTTGAATTTTCACTTACATTGTATTTTGCTTATTTTGTGCTTCGATATCTAAAAAAGATCGCCACTATAGGGATGTTATGCAAAACGGCGCACATAAGACAATAAAATTACGGTCACATCATACATACATACGGTCCCATATATAGAGAGACAAATTGTGCACAGCATGTTCTTGCCACTGTGAACTTTATTATATGCATGTTTCATAGCTCTAAATTGATATCTTCTTCAAACAATGCCCATCGGCCATCATCGAAACGGCCATCATCGAAAAGCATGATGGCCGTCTAGGTTCTGTTCGGCTGCAACTATCAGCGCGTGCACGAACTGTTTTGTTGAATTGCTATTGGCCGGCGCAACACTATGCTATCAGTTTAATCGATAGTTGCAGTGCTTCTAGTAGCGGAAGTCCTCTGGAGTCTACCCGATAATTTTGTGATTCCATCACGTTCCTGGAGTCTTTGGAATATCTCAGCAATTAGGGATCTGGAGAAATGAAGTCATGGCTCAATTCCACCCCCCCAAAAAAAAATGTTCTACAGTCTACAACCCGAAATGAGCGATGTCAGTAGACACATTCCCTTTAAGAAATATGGGATACATGTTGTGCACCCAGCTCTTATTTCGCATTATCCAAGCAATTGATATTCACTTGATGGTTGATGGAAATCGTGGACAAAATACTGGGTACGGGCTCATGTTAGGTATACCGAAGTAATTCAAAACGTGACTACAAAACAGGCCAGTCTGGACGCTTTGCGTCACATGGTCGCAGATGTGACTGTTTCGGGAAGGGTGACTGGCTGGCCTTGATCCACCACCGATACGTCCCCGCTGGTGGAGCTCTCCATTCCCTTCTCTCAGCTGGACACGATACGTCAATTACAGATACTGGGGTTCATGCTGCCCGGGCCGCGCCATTCATCCACCTTCGGGCCGACCAGAAAGGGTTGTCCCATATATCCACCCCGATAGCGACATTATCTCGGGACCAGTTCATTTCAGACCACTCCCTGAATAACCGATAATCAACACAGCAGGTGCGCGGTTTCCAGTCTTAGGATAAGTGGATCTCCGACGGGCCGGGATCATTTGAGAGTCGCCCTGGCCCCACTCGGAGGCCGTGGGTGTGCACTTGTCCAGCCCTGGAGGGGTACACCCCGCCGTGATTATTCTGGAAATTGTTTTCAGCATGGCTGCAGGGTGAACTGGGGGCAGCTCAGCGGTGTGCCATAGCTGTTACCGACGGCCTGACGTTATTAGTCGGAGACGCAAGCACCGCAATTTTGCAGACTTCATCACAATTAGTGGCTGATTCGGGCGGCGCCTTTGAAGGCCGAGTGAACTGTTGGCGTCCCCTCGTCCCCAGCTTCTCTAGTTACCGCCCGGGATGACGTTTATGTGGGTGGCTAATTGATAAACGTATAATTATGTCAATTTGGTGCGTGCGGCGTGTTTCGAGGTCTGCTAAATCGTTTCCAAGAGGAGAAGAGGCTAGGTCAAGCCAGGCCAGGTCGTTCAACACGTTTGTAAGGAAAGCTTGTTCAAAACAGATCTAAACAAGGGTGACCGAACTTTCCAAGCTATTATATATAGCATTAACACCAGCCTGTCTCTGGAGTGTTCAGTGGTTTATCACCTACAACATATCTTCAGCAATCAGAATAAGTTCGTCACGTTATGTAGAAACATTTCCAGTGTAGCGAACAAGTAAGCCCCACATGTAAGTAAACGCAGCCAAGCCAACAAGCGATCCTGAATGTAAGCAAGGCGCCAGCGCGACAGACCAGACGGTAATGTAGTGACGATTCGCCGTATTTGGAGTGGGGAGGACCTCCGACCAGCGTCGACCTGAGCCATCTCGGGTGGTCAGCTGACGTGAGGTGTTTACAGAGGGACGGCCCGGCCGCGACGGACCACTGTCACTGGAGAGGTCAGCCACCCAAGCCGTATTCGCGCTCCTGCCTTCCGCATACGGTGACCCCCCCCTCACACACGCACACGCACACGCATACGCACACGCACACGCACACGCACACGCACACGCACACGCACACGCACACGCACACGCACACGCACACGCACGCGCACGCGCACACGCGCACACGGCGTTTCTGTGCCATCGACGCATGGCAGCGCTGTCCAGTTCTCAACTGTCACCTATGGCTGGACAGGTCTCCACCTGTCCTGTCCTGTCCTGTCCTGTCCTGTCCTGTCCTGTCCTGTCCTGTCCTGTCCTGCCCTGTCCTGCCCTGTCCTGCCCTGTCCTGTCCTGTCCATCGGCCACCCACAGCCTTGCCGTGGTCTCTCCGCCGGCCGCCCAGCAGGCAGGTGTCGCGGCCGCCTCCTCTCTCGCGCAGTGCTGCGCTGCGGCGTCCTATCCAGCCCCCCCCCCGCCCCCCCCCCCGCTGGACGCTTGGACGGTCATAAAGTACACCATCCCCCGCCGGAGGATAATCGTACCAATTAACCCACGATCTGCGGTCCCGTGCAATACTCGTGACGGGGCGGCAGTCGGTGCTGTGGTTGCAATACTCGTGACGGGGCGGCAGTCGGTGCTGTGGTTGCAATACTCGTGACGGGGCGGCAGTCGGTGTTGTGGTGCGTTATTCGGGACACCAAGCGGGGATTGGATAGGCTCGCGGAGGGCTCTGAGTGCGTTTTGGAGCCTTCGATGAGCCAGCCGCGCCGGGTCGGGACGGGCCGGGTCGAGCAGGAGGGGCCAGACCGCCCGCTGCGCTCAGTTCCCACGCTCGGCAACACTGAACAAAAACCCCCGGACGCTCATAATGACTGCCGACATACCGCCGGTGCCAGTGGAGAGCGGATTGAACCCAGAGGTGAATGGCAAACGAATGGGAATGGGAGGATTATCGCCATCTGCAATGGGACACAAACTGATTGGCCTTTAAACGTACCAAGCGAACGGTTCATAAAAGTGCAGTCAATGGGATATCAAAAGGCTTGACGACCGCAGCCAGCTATCGTGGAGGGGGTTATAGAATGATCATGATAAGCTAGGTGATCTGTCATGAACTCAATGCAATTTTTGTGAAGTGTGCATGCCTCAATGCAACAGGTATTGTGCAAAAACATGACGGCGGGAACTAAAACAACATTCCAACGGATGCACAATGTACATATGCCGGCAAATAATTTGTGTCAACTGAAACTCTCGCCAGAGTGGCCAGATCATGCAGTGACAGGCAGGGGCGGATCCAGACAATCTTCAAGGGGGGTCATCAATTGCGGGGCTACCTACCCAAATCTGGAAATCAACGGATTTGGTCCACTATATTTTGAGGGTGCCCCTATTTCAGCATTTGTGTTGTTGTTGAGAAAACGATGGATATAGGTATTTGCAATATCAGTCGTACCCTTTATATCATTTAAACTGCCGTGAGTGGTGCTAAAATATATAATTTGTACAGTCAAGGGCGGCCCCAGACGGCTGATGAAGAATTGAACAAGAGGGTAGTCGAGGTTCGTGACCAGGGGGTAGAATAGCACATCTCATGAAGGTGGTAGCCGTTTTTTACGAGCAGTAAATATTATGCATGCGATAGCAGTGTATCATATTGCTTTGTGTCTCGTGCGGACTTCAAAAATGTTCTTGAACTACAAAATGGGCAGGATTTTGCGAAGGGAGGGGCTTGAAGAAAATGTGTCACAAAAGCTGCACTTAAACTTAACTACCAATGGTATTTACGCAAAATGAACACCCATACAACTATTATTGCGCCGAGAAGCGGCGCTAGAATTTGAGGTTTTAAGCGGGCTGGGGAATTAATTTTTGCTATTAGAACCAGGATGCAGGTTCAAAACGAGAAAATATGTCTGGAGAAAAGGGGAGGTCAAAAGACATGTTGCCCCCCATTTAAGGCCAAAGGTGGGACCATTACCCCATGTCCTCCCCTCTCTGCGGCCCCCAGTGTGTAGGTACAGTCTATTTTAGACCCTGTTGTACTGGAAAAGAACACTGCGGATTTTTTTGCTTTATTTTTTGGTCTGGATAACTAGGCCCTAACAAATTCGAAAGGTTCTATAATCTATATGTATCAGCCCAAGGGCACCAATGCAGCCACTCAATGAGATTCTTCCACCGCAAAGATAGAAGGAATTTCGCCGCAGTGGCACAAAAATGTGATATTTTTCGACTTTTTATCACACAATTATAACAGCTTGGGTGCAGTTGCTTACCAGTTTCAAATACGTTTCATGGATTTCCAGCCACGAACCACATTATAAAAAGCCCAAAGGGCGGGCACTATGGGTTCGTTCGCGACAAAAAAAAAGATAGTCAACAAACATCGTGACATCGAGGATTTATTAGGACGCACGTATGTAATATGCGCCGCGAAGCGGCGCGTTTTTTGTCTCTTAATTGTTCACCATTTAGCATAAAATAGGTGAGTTTTCAGCAATTTGATGGGGGCACCAGGACATTAGTGCCCCGCCTCCCCCATCCTCCTGGATTCGAGGGGGCACGGTGCCCGGTGCCCCCCCACCTGTTCCACCGCCTATGAAAGCGGATAAAAACTCCCGAAGGCCCTCAGGGCCCCTCGAGTCCGATACGTTGTTGCCTCTGGTATAAGGGCACGTTGGTGCCCCTTCATAGCCCAAGGGACGGGAGGCATGAAGGGACATTTTTTTTGCTTAATTTGGCAATTATAATTTAGTATCATTTCGCGAAGTAAAAAAAAAATCCATCGACCAATGCTTGTGATTTTATGGCGGCACCAGGCAATTGTTTCCCCTCCTGGATTTAAGGAGGCACAGTGCCCCGGTGCTTCCCCTCGCCCCACAGTACCGCCTACCGGCACGGTGGTGCCCCTGGTACGCCGGCACGGTCGTGGCACTGGTACGCCGACGCGGTGGTGCCCCTGGTTATACACCGGCGTGGTGGTACCGCTGGTTAAAGAACACTGAATAATTTGCGCTGTGTAGCGGCGCAGATGTTTTGGGATTTTGGAATTTTGGGGATTTGGGGAGATGTTTTTGCGTTTTTTTTGTGTGGTGCCCCTGGTGCCCCTTCACGGCCCAAGGGGGGAGGTCATGACCCCCCCCCCCCCTGGATCCGCCACTAGTGACAGGTCACATCTGACCAAAGCGTTCATTAAAAATACAAGTACCTAATCAGCATATTAGGGATGGTAGTGATCATATGGACCCATGTTTCAAATAACTGTATTAATGACGTAATAATTTAACAATTGTTGTGTTAATGTTGTTTCTTTGAACGTTGTTCTTCTGGCGTCATATTTTTCGGCGATTTATTGTTTTCTTCTATGTAAACTGTTTCGCTGTTTTCGAACATGTCACTTGCTGTTATTGTAAGCATTATTTGCTTTACTTCGAAGGTTGACATTCAATTAATACACCTCAATACAACTTTGTTGCTAAGTTATACTTCTTAAATATGACAGCTGTTTTGAAAGTAAGTTACTTTATTTCATATTAGCACCAGAAGTTACGGATACGATGCAAATACATATAATGCAGAGGTAACACGTCCAGGAGACAGGAGACACACGTCCAGGAGACAGGAGACAGGAGTACACACGTCCAGAAGACAGTAATAACACCAAATAATACAGAGCGCCAAATGACCTTAGCCGTCGGAGCGCCAGAAAACCCAAATCATCATCAACACCAAATAACGTATATGTCAACGTATACGCCAAATGACGTATGTCAATAATGCATGCTAGGTATGTTTCCGTTTAGGTATGTTTCCGGATGTTTAGGTATGTTTCCGGATACGTAACAAGTGTCAGCTGAATTGCCTTTATGCTCAGTGGGTTGTTCACCTAGTTCCAACTGATTTTCAGCTCTGGCGTTTCAGAAAGCACGCCTGAAAACGTGTCTTTCAGGAAACCAGACACCGGTTTATGCCCAAAGGGTGTCCGGAGCCGTGAAAACTGACCGGATTTCCATTTGTAATCCGATGTCATCTGACGCACGCCTATCGTGTCATCGGTGTCATCTGACGCACGCCTATCGTGTCATCGGAGACTTCCCGGCGGATGACTGGACACATTCTGGACAAATTTAACCCTGCCCCGGGGCTGAGACGCCGCGCGCCCGGCGTCCGCCCGCCCGAGAGCATTCCAACCTCTTTCACAGATCTGTCAAAGGCTGTCTCCCGCGGTGCGACGCGGCCCGCCGAAAAGCCTCGCGCCGGTCGCAGATATTTGTGTGGCATTTGCGCGGTGGCGCCTGTGGAGCGGAACCGTCCTGCGACGCGCCCGGGGAGGGGGAATGAAGGACGGTCGGCCGCCACTGCCAGCTGCAGAACAACCAACACTGGTACAGGTATACAGACAGCCGCCCCGAACAGGTTCCGGTGGCGTGGGAGGTGGTCAGAAAGGTGAAGGGGCACGGGAAGGGTAAGTAGGGCACTAGATGGTCCTCTCGCGGTGCTCTGAAACTTCGAGAGGTGATTGGGTGATACTATCCTGCGGAGAAACAGAGAACGCGACTAAATAACATGGAGGTCAACACTAAAAGAGCTTTAAAAAGTTTGAACATGGCGAGCTATGAAGTCTAATATTATATTCAGTTGCGCAACTAATACGTCGTTTAAATTAACCCTATTTGTAACAGGGGGACCGGGGACGGATTCCGCCCCCTCTCATGTTTTCGCAGATATCTCCCGAACGGCTAAGACCAGACCCATGCAATTTTGGGACTTTTCCTAGAATTGAATTCCGCATATGGAGTCAAAATTTTGCGTTCTTAACCTGAACAGAGGCGGTTCCAGGGCACGTTTTTTGGAAGGTTCTGCGGCGACATTTAGCGATAATACTGAAATGCGATCTTCACGTTTTCTTCCCAACTGTCTCAAGTATGAAGGAGTTACATCAGTTTACGGTGATTGCAACAAGTGAAAATGAGTTGATGTTAATAAAATATCATAAAAATTGCATGGCAGAGGCGGTTTCAGGGGATTCTAAAGGGGGGGGGGGGGGGGTTCCCGGAAGTATTCAATGCTTGGCGGGAAGCCAATAGAGCGATGCAAGGGGCATTTATAGCTATTCAGATGTAAAGGATAGCTTCTCCTTCCATTATGTGCATAATGTATTACATATAGAGTTGCAGGGGCGTGTTCAGGCTCATGACAAGGGGGGTGACTGACATAGTGATGACGATATGTCAGCGATTACGGCGCAATAGACGGTTAGTTTATAATGATATATGCACATATGAGGCTAGGACAGGAAATTAAGTCGTTTTTTTCAGAGGCGCGCTCAGGAATGGAAAAAAGGGTCATATTATTGCAAGGAAACTAAGATGCATGGGCCTACAATGACATAACATACCGCAGTTTTCGGATGAAACACGCACCACAGGGTACTCTACGAACGATTATGAGATAATAGGCGAGTCCAGGTAGGGTAAAAAAGGGGGGTAAGCAATGTGAATTGAAGTTGTAAGTGAAATAGTCACTGTTGACTAGTTGGTATCATAATAGCCGTTTTCACGAAGGATTTTACGTTTGGGGCGATTGGGGCGTTTGGGACGATTGGGTATATAGCTCGTAAGAACAAGGCTTTTCCCGGATATTTTTGGTATCAATCGCAATTTTATGAATTCATGAATAAGTATATGCTCTTACAATACAATATTTCCCGTTAGTTTGATTTGAATATTCAAATTCAGGAGCAAATCTGGCAATTTTGTGTTGTGTTAGTTCCTTCTACAAAACATACCGCAAACGCCCTAAAAAGAGGCTAAAAGTATACTAGTATACTAGCCTTGATTAAATAAAATACGCAATTGACAGTTAGTTAGGTCAAAATTGAAGATATTAATGACAAAGAAATATAATATTATGATGACAAATGCAATCAAATGTCAAAAGCATAGACAGGTCTTAATTCATCGTCGCTCCGTCCCGCTGAGATCGTCCAATTTAGAGCGGTAACTTCGTTGGTTTCTGAAAACCGGAACAATCCTTACTCATTTATTTAATCAACGAATCACACCAAATGTTCTTGATTTGATCAATTGATTAATTGATGAATCTCATAAAAAGCTGAAAGAACCTCAGAAAAAACACTTATAAACCCATGCAACATGCGGGCTTTCTGCAGCCACTGGTACTGAAAACTCAAAAATGGCGGCTCTAGATCGAACAGACGGCATGGCTGGGCGCAGACCACGGCTCTGCACATGCGCAGCGTGACGTCAGGCGACCGGCTGGCTCGTCGCCATGGTAACGGGCCGGCTGGCGCCGGAGTCACGTGGTCGCCATGGTTACCGGGTGGCGGCGCCTGCGCGGAGCCAGCGCAGAGCCGGAGCCAGCATTCTCGTCATCTTACAACAAATGATCAAAACGAAATCGCTAATTATAATTAATCCTTGCTATCAAAAAGGAATATGACTGAAAATATGAATTGACTAATTCATCTAGTTTTCATTGAAATAGGCTATTTCCTGAAAATCATGTCGTTGCAAAATATGACCATTTCCCGAAACCCGCACATCCGGGATTCGAGCAAGATGGAGTCTCACCAAACGCCCCAAACCACCACAGCCATGATCACCAGAGCTAGTTTAAGATGAAATTGTTAATTTTAAGTAAACTATGGTGTTATCATTAAAATGGAATTTCCAGAAAAATGCATTAATTCATAAAGTTGCGATTGATATTTAAAAAAACTCCTTGAAAAGCCGTGTTCTTACGAGTTATAGACCCATTTACCCAAAACCCCCCAATCGCTCCAATCGCCCCAATCGCCCCAAAACGCCCCAAACGCCCCAAACGCAGAATCCTTCGTGAAAACGGCTAATAGCGGATACTATACCTATCACAAAATATTGAGCCTCCCCAGTCTAGATCCTGGATACGCCTATGATGAAGTACAACATGCAAAAGGAACTATCTACGATCAGTAACGTATTTATAGTGCTGGTAGCAACTTGCCTGCGGTTACTATTTTTCCTATTTGACCTCCCTTTTTCACTGACCTGGTACCGCCTATGGCAACAAATATGTTTAATAACTGTTTTGTCTAACGTCACAATAACACTCCATTTCATTTATCAAAAAACAACATCAAAAAATTGTTTTATTACGCATTTACTTCACCCCCATATTGAGTGACCTGTACAAGCCTATGCATTTTGAATTTTCAAAAGTAACTGCCACATATTAATTTCCAATTCATTCTCTATCGATCCCCATTAGTTGCGTTAAAATCGGTTGATAAACATGACAGCTGTGTTAGATCACAAATACCTCTGAAATTTGTAGTTTTTGCCCCCCTGTTGCCCTATTAAAAAATAAAAATTAAAAAAAATAGCATTTATTTTTATTTTTTAGAAATGTAGATCGTGGTGAGGGGAATAGCATGCCGTTTGATTTTTGAAAATCGGACGGGTAGATCTCGAGATCTCCGGGGGGGGGGGGGGGGCGGAATCCGCCCCCCCCCCTGTTACAAATAGGGGTAGCCAGGAGCCCGTTACAAATAGGGTTAAGTCGCATATATTCCAGTGAGTGTTCTCGAAAATATTAGTTAATTGCCCTGCTATAAAATGAGAATTGTATTTTTCTTGTAACGAATCATTTCTTTCCAAATTTATTTTGGCAGGTGTACATAATGTACGCGTTCTGCTGCGCCTGAACAGCGAGTGAACAGCGAGTGAACACTGCGTCGCGTGCATCGCGTTCTGCTGCGCCTGAACAGCGAGTGAACACTACGTCGCGTGCATCGCGTTCTGCTGCGCCTGAACAGCGAGTGAACACTACGTCGCGTGCATCGCGTTCTGCTGCGCCTGAACAGCGAGTGAACACTGCGTCGCGTGCATCGCGTTCTGCTGCGCCTGAACAGCGAGTGAACACTGCGCTGCGTGCATCGCGTTCTGCTGCGCCTGAACAGCGAGTGAACACTGCGTCGCGTGCATCGCGTTCTGCTGCGCCTGAACAGCGAGTGAACACTGCGTCGCGTGCATCGCGTTCTGCTGCGCCTGAACAGCGAGTGAACACTGCGTCGCGTGCATCGCGTTCTGCTGCGCCTGAACAGCGAGTGAACACTACGTCGCGTGCATCGCGTTCTGCTGCGCCTGAACAGCGAGTGAACACTACGTCGCGTGCATCGCGTTCTGCTGCGCCTGAACAGCGAGTGAACACTGCGTCGCGTGCATCGCGTTCTGCTGCGCCTGAACAGCGAGTGAACACTACGTCGCGTGCATTGCGTTCTGCTGCGCCTGAACAGCGAGTGAACACTACGTCGCGTGCATTGCGTTCTGCTGCGCCTGAACAGCGAGTGAACACTACGTCGCGTGCATCGCGTTCTGCTGCGCGTGTGAACAGCGAGTGAACACTGCGTCGCGTGCATTGGTTGGGCGTGCGCTGTTATGCTCCTATATAACTACCGCTGCTGCTGCTGCGCGTTGTGCCGATAAAACTGTTGTTTTCCGGCCGATCGCCTGCGCTATCAACAGCTGGCGTTAATGAGTGTGAACCGAGCTCCGGCGAATGATCGTCTGTTCGATGTCTGCACTCGGGCCGCGCACAAACAGCCCAGTCCCAGATGACCGGCTATTTGTCCCTCATTCCCCGTGATTTCCTCGTCCGATGCCGGCCTCGCGCTACCGGGTTTGTCCGAACCCTGTTTATGAATGTGATCAGCAATCAGTCTGTCAAATGCTGGGGGTAATCCACCGTCAAAATTACGTGATAATCTGGCTAGATCTGTCTGATGCATCTTCTTGGATGGGTAAGAGTCGGTTCAGTGACGGAGGAGAGGGGAAAATCACTCCAATGGATCAGGTTGGCGAAGGGTGGTAATTTGCGGCCGGTTAGGGACGCTGGTAAATTGCTGGTGGCAGGGTATTATTTCCTTGTAAAACACTGGGAGGAGCGGCAGTTCTGTTGACATCTGGCGTCCCAGCTGTGGAACTGATTGGGGCAGTCACCGTCGAAACAGAACCGAATCCGTCACACGCACCGCCACTAGACGGTGCCGTGCCGTCACCTTGCCCATGGCGCGGTGTCCAGACTTTCACAAACCTCAGCTGACGCCAGGTTGAGTGACGTAAGACCCAGTGACGTTAGATGGAGTGCCGTCAGACAGAGACGTGTGAGGTGATTCAAACCACCACCAACTCACGCATCCACTCACCGAATCACCCACAGCAACCAGATCACCCGGATCGGATCACACAGCGTGTTTAGGAAAGCATATTCACCAGACCGTCCAAGCTCAAATTATCCCGATGAAGCTCAAACGAACCACTTCCCAGGTCATGTGAGGTCAGATCAGGTCCCACCAGCCCCAATTTCCCCCTCCCATCACCACCACCATCTGCCCGGCTCTCCCAGAGACATCACACCATCGCCGGACACGGACGGCCGGTTTGCTGCGGGAACCTCGGCCCGGACCGATACCTCATCTGATTAATGGTTCGAGTGCCGCCCGGACGACTCTGTCAGCGTTGAGATGGGATGAGCGCGGGCAGGATGAGAGCGGGGCTCCGCCGGCGCTCTGCGATGAGATGTGCGGGGAGCGTGAGGCACTGCTGCGGTGTGCTGACTCCATGGCGCCGGGCGGGGGCGGGGGCGGTGACCGGTGCGGACGGGGGCCGCTCAGTGGTCCTCCGACAAACAAACAGAGCCATTAGCGGGCCATGTGTCCACAGCATGGCCGCTACTGGTGACAAATGAATGTCCGAACACGTGGGAATCGGCCGCAGGCTGCACCGCCCACCGGCATGGCGCAGTTCGCGCAGATCGCAGGGGGGGGGGGGGGCACTCGTTATCAGCCGGCTACCTCCGATCACGTGACAGCTTTAGGGAGAAAAAGTGTTTTATGTTTGAAAGACTAGTTAGCTTGACCATTTAATATATCAGGTTTACTCAAAATACTCTGTAGGTATTGGTGTCAGCGACCACTCATGCCTTCTTTGTATTATGATAATATATTATTTTTACATATATGCATTTCATATATTATTTATTGCGTAGCAATAACTCTAATGCATTGGTCACAAAGCAACTGAAAAGAGTTAAACTTATGCTCAATATATTGAGAAAATCATAACATTGTAATATGAATTGACAGCCATTACCTTCATTAGCAGCGGCAATGGATTTCACACATTCCCAGTTTACCTTTACCTACGGCATAGGCGACGCCACAGGGGGCAAGCGGGGCAACTTCCCCAAACTCCGGCTGGTGACCCCTTGAGATCGATACAGATTTGAGGTAATGAAAGGGTCGGGAAAATAGAGTCGGTTGATGAAGTCCACAGGTTCGCTCCCACGCCAAATACACAAATTTTGTTGAATACCTATATTGCCTTATTCCTAGTAAAATGTGAATTTTGTTAGGTAGTTAACGTCTGCCAGACGTCAACTACCTAATCAACGATTTTCCTAAAAGTTAAAACCTAACAATTATGGCGACGCTAATGACCCACGGGATTTTGTGTGCCTATGCAATAGGTAAATCAGATAATGAATATCATATTACTCTCCCTCTCCCTCTCCCTCTCCCTCTCCCTCTCCCTCTCCCTCTCCCTCTCCCTCTCCCTCTCCCTCTCCCTCTCCCTCTCCCTCTCCCTCTCCCTCTCCCTCTCCCTCTCCCTCTCTCCCTCTCTCCCTCTCTCCCTCTCTCCCTCTCTCCCTCTCTCCCTCTCTCTCTCCCTCTCTCCCTCTCTCCTAACCTTGCTGCCGGCCGGTCAGTGACAGTGCGCCACATACCACCGCCCGGCGACGGACGCCCGCCAGATCTGACCACCGACAGCACCCCCCCCCCCTAATCCGCACGTGCCACGATAAAGTTAGACGCATTGGCGCCATTGATAACGCCAAGTGTGTAATTATGTCATTTTGTCGGCCTTTTAATGACTCTCGTACAGCGCCATTTTCATAGATTGGTCGAGTTCCGTCACTTTAAACTGCGCCTGACCTTGATGGCAGGAGGTCCGTCCAGGAGGTAATAGCGGCTGGTCCTGTTCTCTGAGCACGTGACACGGGCGAGAACCACTGACCGAAGGTGACTGATAGACAGAATAGATGATGACAGAGACCGACAAAAGTGACGGCAATAAACCGATACTAGCTATAGGTACATTTCTCCACAGACAAATGCTCCGTTCCTTCCTTTATGACGCGACTGCTGTAGGCCAATGACAGTACGTTTTGATGGCACACATTTAAAAGCAAAGTAAAGCAAGGCAATAACACATCAAAATTGCATTTGTAGAATTAACGTCCTAAAACTCAACTTTGTTACCAATAGAGAATTGAAAGCGTTGAAATGTGCTGCCGAGTGTGACAGCTGGGCTTGGGACTGCAGCCATGGGACGTGGCTGCAGAAGGTTTGGAAACTGAAGTCTATGACTGGGCAGATGGCTTGTCGGCACCGAGCGTCGGTCCTCTGCCGTGATCCATTCTCACTAGATCCGCCGAGCGTCGGTCCTCTGCTGTGATCCATTCTCACTAGATCCGCCGAGCGTCGGTCCTCTGCTGTGATCCATTCTCACTAGATCCGCCGAGCGTCGGTCCTCTGCTGTGATCCATTCTCACTAGATCCGCCGAGCGTCGGTCCTCTGCTGTGATCCATTCTCACTAGATCCGCCGAGCGTCGGTCCTCCGCTGTGATCCATTCTCACTAGATCCGCCGAGCGTGTGATCCATTCTCACTAGATCCACCGAGCGTCGGTCATGATCTACATTCCGGCACGAACCGACGCCGGCCCACAATGGAGAGCTGCTGATGGCGGCAGCCGAGTCAGATTCGAGCTGCCGTTTTTACACGTCTCCCTGCCTAGTCTGCCGCTCACGGCTGATATAAGGGCGGGCAAATTAGCCGCGACTGAGGCCCGCGTCACGCCACTCCAGGCCGCTCGCCGGTGGCCGCTGCTGCTGGTGGCATGCTGTTCATTAGTTATGGAATCCCTGAAGGCCTGTTCACACCACACAGATACAGCGGCGGGAGATGGTCTGTTCACACCACACAGATACAGCGGCAGAAGATGGTCTGTTCACACCACACAGATACAGCGGCAGAAGATGGTCTGTTCACACCACACAGATACAACGGCAGGAGATGGCCTGTTCACACCACACAGATACAGCGGCAGAAGATGGTCTGTTCACACCACACAGATACAGCGGCAGAAGATGGTCTGTTCACACCACACAGATACAACGGCAGGAGATGGTCTGTTCACACCACACAGATACAGCGGCAGGAGATGGTCTGTTCACACCACACAGATACAACGGCAGGAGATGGTCTGTTCACACCACACAGATACAGCGGCAAGAGATGGCCTGTTCATACCACACAGATACAGCGGCAGGAGATGGTCTGTTCACACCACACAGATACAGCGGCAGGAGATGGCCTGTTCACACCACACAGATACAGCGGCAGAAGATGGCCTGTTCACACCACACAGATACAGCGGCAGAAGATGGCCTGTTGACACCACACATATACAACGGCAGGAGATGGTCTGTTCACACCACACATATACAGCGGCAGGAGATGGCCTGTTCACACCACACAGATACAGCGGCAGGAGATGGCATGTTCACACCACACAGATACAACGGCAGGAGATGGTCTGTTCACACCACACAGATACAGCGGCAGGAGATGGCCTGTTCACACCACACAGATACAGCGGCAGAAGATGGTCTGTTCACACCACACAGATACAGCGGCAGGAGATGGTCTGCTCACACCACACAGATACAACGGCAGGAGATGGTCTGTTCACACCACACAGATACAGCGGCAGAAGATGGCCTGTTCACACCACACAGTTACAACGGCAGAAGATGGTCTGTTCACACCACACAGATACAACGGCGGGAGATGACCTGTTCACACCACACAGATACAGCGGCAGGAGATGGTCTGTTCACACCACACAGATACAGCGGCGGGAGATGGTCTGTTCACACCACACAGATACAGCGGCAGAAGATGGTCTGTTCACACCACACAGATACAGCGGCAGAAGATGGTCTGTTCACACCACACAGATACAACGGCAGGAGATGGCCTGTTCACACCACACAGATACAGCGGCAGAAGATGGTCTGTTCACACCACACAGATACAGCGGCAGAAGATGGTCTGTTCACACCACACAGATACAACGGCAGGAGATGGTCTGTTCACACCACACAGATACAGCGGCAGGAGATGGTCTGTTCACACCACACAGACACAACGGCAGGAGATGGTCTGTTCACACCACACAGATACAGCGGCAAGAGATGGCCTGTTCATACCACACAGATACAGCGGCAGGAGATGGTCTGTTCACACCACACAGATACAGCGGCAGGAGATGGCCTGTTCACACCACACAGATACAGCGGCAGAAGATGGCCTGTTCACACCACACAGATACAGCGGCAGAAGATGGCCTGTTGACACCACACATATACAACGGCAGGAGATGGTCTGTTCACACCACACATATACAGCGGCAGGAGATGGCCTGTTCACACCACACAGATACAGCGGCAGGAGATGGCATGTTCACACCACACAGATACAACGGCAGGAGATGGTCTGTTCACACCACACAGATACAGCGGCAGGAGATGGCCTGTTCACACCACACAGATACAGCGGCAGAAGATGGTCTGTTCACACCACACAGATACAGCGGCAGGAGATGGTCTGCTCACACCACACAGATACAACGGCAGGAGATGGTCTGTTCACACCACACAGATACAGCGGCAGAAGATGGCCTGTTCACACCACACAGTTACAACGGCAGAAGATGGTCTGTTCACACCACGCAGATACAGCGGCAGGAGATGGTCTGTTCACACCACACAGATACAGCGGCAGGAGATGGCCTGTTCACACCACACAGATACAGCGGCAGGAGATGGTCTATTCACACCACACAGATACAGCGGCAGAAGATGGCCTGTTCACACCACACAGATACAGCGGCAGGAGATGGTCTATTCACACCACACAGATACAGCGGCAGGAGATGGCCTGTTCACACCACACAGATACAACGGCAGGAGATGGCATGTTCACACCACACAGACACAACGGCAGGAGATGGCCTGTTCACACCACACACACATACAACGGCAGGAGATGGTCTGTTCACACCACACAGATACAACGGCAGGAGATGGTCTGTTCACACCACACAGATACAACGGCAGGAGATGGTATGTTCACACCACACAGATACAACGGCAGGATATTGTCTGTTCACACCACACAGATACAACGGCAGGAGATGGTATGTTCACACCACACAGATACAACAGCAGGAGATGGTCTGTTCACACCACACAGATACAACGGCAGGAGATGGTCTGTTCACACCACACAGATACAACGGCAGGAGATGGCCTGTTCACACCACACAGATACAACGGCAGGAGATGGTCTGTTCACACCACACAGATACAGCGGCAGGAGATGGTCTGTTCACACCACACAGATACAGCGGCAGGATATGGCCTGTTCACACCACACAGATACATCGGCAGGAGATGGTCTGTTCACACCACACAGATACAGCGGCAGGAGATGGCCTGTTCACACCACCCAGATACAACGGCAGGAGATGGCCTGTTCACACCACACAGATACAGCGGCAGGAGATGGTCTGTTCACACCACACAGATACAGCGGCAGAAGATGGTCTGTTCACACCACACACATACAGCGACAGAAGATGGTCTGTTCACACCACACAGATACAACGACAGGAGATGGTCTGTTCACACCACACAGATACAACGGCGGGAGATGGCCTGTTCACACCACACACATACAACGGCAGGAGATGGTCTGTTCACACCACACAGATACAACGGCAGGAGATGGTCTGTTCACACCACACAGATACAGCGGCAGGAGATGGCCTGTTCACACCACCCAGATACAACGGCAGGAGATGGCCTGTTCACACCACACAGATACAGCGGCAGGAGATGGTCTGTTCACACCACACAGATACAGCGGCAGGAGATGGTCTGTTCACACCACACAGATACAGCGGCAGAAGATGGTCTGTTCACACCACACACATACAGCGACAGAAGATGGTCTGTTCACACCACACAGAGACAACGACAGGAGATGGTCTGTTCACACCACACAGATACAACGGCGGGAGATGACCTGTTCACACCACACACATACAACGGCAGGAGATGGTCTGTTCACACCACACAGATACAACGGCAGGAGATGGTCTGTTCACACCACACAGATACAACGGCAGGAGATGGTCTGTTCACACCACACAGATACAACGGCAGGAGATGGTCTGTTCACACCACACAGATACAACGACAGGAGATGGCCTGTTCACACCACACAGATACAACGGCAGGAGATGGTCTGTTCACACCACACAGATACAGCGGCAGAAGATGGCCTGTTGACACCACACAGATACAACGGCAGGAGATGGTCTGTTCACACCACACAGATACAGCGGCAGAAGATGGTCTGTTCACACCACACATATACAGCGGCAGAAGATGGTCTGTTCACACCACACAGATACAGCGGTAGGAGATGGCCTGTTTACACCACACAGATACAACGGCAGGAGATGGTCTGCTCACACCACACAGATACAACGGCAGGAGATGGCCTGTTCACACCACACAGATACAATGGCAGGAGATGGCCTGTTCACACCACACAGATACAACGGCAGGAGATAGCCTGTTCACACCACACAGATACAACGGCAGGAGATGGCATATTCACACCACACAGATACAGCGGCAGGAGATAGCCTGATCATGCCGTGTTGATATAGAAACTGACGGCTGCTGGAAGAGAAGGCGAGGCTACGTCCTAAGTGCGAATAGGTGGATAGTATCTCCAATTGCTCAATATGCCGATGCGATATTTATTTGACTTTGTGTTATGTGTGACGTTTGTCTGACGTTTGACTTACCAGTTTGACATCTAACCCATTAACAATGAAGTCACAGTACGGAAGCTGTGTTTTGTTGTATTACTTTTAAGAAGCTCGGCCTGCCCATTTAAGCGCATTCATACCCAGGGGCGTAGGGATAATTTCGCCCAGGGGGAATTCGCCCAGGGGGAATTCGCTACATGGGATCAGAGGGGCCCTCGTAGCCAAGGGGGCCCATATCATTAAAACAGTACAGTGCGTTGTATGTTGTAAAACAACGACAAATAAGATTTCGACAACGAAAAACAAGTGTATTTTTTCCCTTTATGGAAGTGAAAAACATCAAATTTCGAAAATCCGAGATAGTCATTTTTATATTTTGTCATTTCCTTTTTTCAACTTTTTTACTTGCAATTTTCGTCAAAACTCGAATGTTTATGATTTTTCAAGCATGTATTGTTTTTCCACCAAAAATTACATGACGTGATTAAAACGTCATTAACTCCCAAAGTAATCCACCATTTTGATTGCAATGTTGTGATAAGACGTAGACTTGATGCAGCATAAGGTACTGAAGGATTGACGTCGATATCTATCATTGTTCTCAAGTTATTGAGAAAATCCGGGAGGGGGGGGGGGCAGATTCTGCCACCTCCAGCAGGGCGCGGGTTAATGCAAATATTATCCTTAATCTTCTTCAATTCGGATTCAGGAAACAACACAGTACGCACATGCCGATTGTTCAAATGTACGATTAAGTTTACAAAATATCTACAAAATAACGAAATAACATGCTCCACCTTGATTTACAGAAAGCTTTGGATACAGTTTGCTTGGCAACTCTCTTGAAAAAATACACCGCATTATGATACGAGGGGTTTCTACAACACGATAGAGTAAGATATAAATAAGAGGCATAAAATGGCAATAATAGATGAAGTTGCATCTAAGAAACAAATGATGAAAATTGGCGTCCCACAGGGTTCAATTTTAGGTCCTCTTTTATTTATTCTCTATATTAATGACATCAGCAATACAACAGTAATAGGCACCTTTTACATATTTGCTGATGATATACGGCAATTTATATTCAAGCTAGAAATGTTGAAGAGTTACAAATAAAGATTAATGAATTAATTCCAAAAATAACGAGTTGTTCCATGTAAATATATTATCACTAAATGCATCAAAGACAAATTACCAAATCTATTCAAGATCAGTGACGTGACAAGATCTTGACATAGTATTAAATGATACACCAATCACGATAAACCCATGCATTAAATACTTATGAGTTCTTGTAGATGAAAATCGTAAATGGAATAGTCATATATATATAGTGTAATATGTGTGAAAAGCCGTAATATATAGGAGTTATCGGAATATCCAAGCTTTATTTATCCTCACAGCAGCTTCTATTGCAGTACAATGCATTAATTCCGCCCCATCTAAATTATTGTGCAGTGATCTGGATTCTGGGGTAGGAATTATGACACTAACATTAAAAAGCCTTCGATAGTGCGGAAACGAGCGATTTGTCCGCACCTGTAGCTCAGTGGGAGAGCGCTGGGCTTCTGACCTTTCCTGGTAGTGGCAGCCCGAGCTCGAGTCAAAGTCAAAGCCTGCATTACCAAAGCCTTGTTCTCCTCTCAGAAGTTACTAGCATACACTGAAAAAACAATGATAACTTTCACTGGTCTTCCTTCGAGAGCCTCACCGGCCCTCGACCGGCAGACCACCTCTACCACCACAGGACCCTCTAAAGGCCAGCATAGAGTCCTCTACAGATCGGCAGGGGCCTCTAAAGGCCGGCAAATGGCCATCTGCAGATCTGCAGGGCCATCTAAAGGCCTGCAGAGGGCCCTCTATAGATTGGCTGGGGAACTCTGGAGAACGACAGGGCCCCTAAAGGCTGGAAGAGGGCCCTCTACAGAATGGAAGGGCGATCTACAGATCGGCAGGGCCCCCTAAAGACCGGCAGAGGGCCCTCTCCAGATGACAAGGGACCCTCTACAGATTGGCAGGGTCCTATAAAGGCCGGAAGAGGGCCCTATACAACCGGAAGGGGCCATCTAAATGCCGACAGGGGGCCCTCTGCAGATCGGCAGGCCCTCTACATGCTGGAATAGCCCTCTAAAGGTGGGCAGAGGGCCCTCCACAGATCAGCAGGGCCCTCTCTAAAAGACGGCAGGGGCCCTCTATAGATTGGCTGGGCACTCTGCAGATCGACATGGCCCCTAAAGGCTGGAAGATGGCGCTCTACAGGTCGGTAGGGCCCTCTAAATGCCGGCAGAGGCTCTCTACAGATTGGCAGGGCGATACACAAATCGAGAGGGTCCTCTAAAGACCGGAAGAGGGCCCTCTCCAGATCGACAGGACCCGATAAAGGCCGGCAGAGGCCCCTCTACAACCGGAAGGGGCCATCTAAATGCCGACAGGGGGCCCTCTGCAGATCGGCCGGCCCTCTGCCTGCTGGAAGGGCCCTCTAAAGGCGGGCAGAGGGCCCTCTACAGATCGGCAGGGCCCTATAAAGGCCAACAGAGGGCCTTCTACAGATTGACTGGGACACTCGGCAGGTCGACAGGGCCTCTAAAGGCTGGAAGAGAGCCCTCTACAGGTCGACAGGGCCATCTAAATGCCGACAGAGGCCCTCTACAGATTGGCGGAGCGATGTACGGATCGGCAGGGCCCTTTAAAGACCGGCAGCGGGCCCTCTCCAGATCGGCAGGGACCCTCTACAGATTGGCAGGACCCTATACAGGCCGGCAGAGGGCCCTCTACAACCGGAAGGGGCCATCTAAATGCCAACAGGGTGCCCTCTGCAGATCGGCAGGCCCTCTACATGCTGGAAGGGCACTCCATAGGCGGGCAGAGGGTCTTCTACAGATCGGCAGGGCCCTCTAAAGGCCAGCAGAGGGCCCTCTACAGATTGGCTGGGACACTCTGCAGATCGATAGGGCTTCTAAAGCCTGGAAGAGGGCCCTCTACAAATCGGCAGGGCCCTCTAAATGCCGACAGAGGCCCTCTATAGATTGGCAGAGCGATCTACGATCAGCAGGGCCCTCTAAAGACCGGAAGAGGGCCCTCTCCAGATCGGCAGGGACCCTCTCCAGATCGGCAGGGCCCTATAAAGACCGGCAGAGGGCCCTCTACAACCGGAAGGGGCCCTCTAAATGCCGACAGGGGCCCTCTGCAGAGGGTTAGGACCCTTTAAAAGCTGGTAAAGGGCCCTATCCACACTGACTGGGGCCCCTTTTACGTATTCACATATACATGCCTTTAACAGACAAGCAAGTGCTGTTATTTATTCGTGTTACGATTTTTTTATCGGTTCGTGGGCGTTCTTTTATGCGACGTAAGGCGTTTTGCGGGCGCCTGACACCATCAAAAACACTGGAGCCTTCGGCCCCAGGGGGGGGGGGGGGCATGACCCCCTTCCCCCCCCCCCCCATTGCCTACGCCCTTGTTCATACCACAATACCACAGCATCGCCTCCTTATTCATCTATTAATTTGTATCGCCCATCCGTGACTGGACGTCTCGACCGGCTAAGCACTGAGAGGAGACCTAACTCCCACTGACTCCCACTGGCTGGAGGCTGGGTGCCCACTGCCCACCTGATCCCCCCCCCCCCACCCCACTGGCTGGAGGATGCCCACTGCCCACCTGACTCCCACTGGCTGGAGGCTGGGTGCCCACCTGACCCCCCCTCCCACCCCACTGGCTGGAGGCTGGGTGCCCACTGCCCACCTGACCCCCCCCCCCCCACCCCACTGGCTGGAGGATGCCCACTGCCCACCTGACTCCCACTGGCTGGAGGCTGGGTGCCCACCTGACCTCCCCCCCTCCCACCCCACTGGCTGGAGGCTGGGTGCTCACTGCCCACCTGACCTTCCCCCCCCCCACCCCACTGGCTGGAGGATGCCCACTGCCCACCTGACTTCCACTGGCTGGAGGCTGGGTGCCCACCTGATCCCCCCTCCCACTCCACTGGCTGGAGGCTGGGTGCCCACTGCCCACCTGACCCACCCCCACCCCACTGGCTGGAGGATGCCCACTGCCCACCTGACTTCCACTGGCTGGAGGCTGGGTGCCCACCTGACCCCCCCCCCCCCTCCCCCCTCCCACCCTGCCCACCTGACTTCCACTGGCTGGAGGCTGGGTGCCCACCTGACCTCCCCCCCTCCCACCCCACTGGCTGGAGGCTGGGTGCTCACTGCCCACCTGACCTTCCCCCCCCACCCCACTGGCTGGAGGATGCCCACTGCCCACCTGACTTCCACTGGCTGGAGGCTGGGTGCCCACCTGATCCCCCCCCCCCTCCCACTCCACTGGCTGGAGGCTGGGTGCCCACTGCCCACCTGACCCACCCCCACCCCACTGGCTGGAGGATGCCCACTGCCCACCTGACTTCCACTGGCTGGAGGCTGGGTGCCCACCTGACCCCCCCCCCCCCTCCCCCCTCCCACCCTGCCCACCTGACTTCCACTGGCTGGAGGCTGGGTGCCCACTGCCCACCTGACCCCCCCCCCCCCACCCCACCGCGGTGGGGGGGGGGGGGGGGGGGTATGTTGCCGCATCCTCCAGCCGGTGCACCGGCTGGAGGATGCCCACTGCCCACCTGACTTCCACTGGCTGGAGGCTGGGTGCCCACTGCCCAGCTGACTCCCACTGGCTGGAGGCTGGGTGCCCACTGCCCAGCTCCTGACGCTGCTCAGTCAGACGTCTGCCCGTGATGGGGACAGGTAATGAGAGGCCGGCGAATCTGTGTGCGATAAGCAGACCTGGTTATTACAGGGCCGGGGTGTGAAATTACTCCCCATGACCCGAGGCTGGTGGCGCTCAATCACATGCTGGTGGCGCTCAATCACAGGCTGGTGGCGCTCAATCACAGGACGGTGGCGGAGAGGGACACATGGTACGGCACCTGCTAATCTTACAATCGCGTCGGCAGGCGTATGGGGCACAGGGCAGGTGTCACAGCGCACAGGGCAGGGCAGGAGTCACAGCGCACAGGGCAGGGCAGGAGTCACACAGCGGCGCGGCGAATATGGCAAATTATTTCGTGAGTGACCGTCATTTGAGATAATGCCATTTTCATCGCTTTGAAGTTCTCTAAAAAGCAAAGGTGACATGCTATATGTGCCATACATGTTAATGAATTTGCATGCTACATCGGCTTATATTATTTTAGCGTTGAATAAGAACACCAGAGGAAAACCTACACACACAAGAGCAATTGAGAATGGTGAAGTTTAAAATATCCGTGAAATACTGAAACTACGCCAAAAACTTACTAAATAAAGTTTATTCTTTCTCTTATAAACATTTTCATGCTACATCTACATGGTTTCGACTAATGAATAATATAATCATACAAATTGCTGTATAAATCCTAATGCGACTATATAAAGTATATAAGACAATGACGGAGTTGGTTCACATGAACCCATTCGGTTAATTTACTCTTGTTTGACTATCACCAGACGAACTGTAAGATGGTTGTCCAAACTGATATAAGTGTTTATGTATAGGTTCATGGGTTTTCGAAGGACGAATCCGCTTTTATACACCGAACGGTGTCGTATAAGTAACATTTCTAGGCTGTTTTTAAGTGCAACGGCAGCCATTTTGCGCGCGGAACGCGTCTCATCCAGTCTATCGTTGACGCGTTGCGCGGTATGTCCGTGAAGTTAGCGTCGGATTCGGATTTCAATTCATCGTCGAGTAGCGATTCGGTTCAACATGTGGTTACAGGTCAATGTGGGTACGCTGATCACGAAAATGGCATTCATTTTGACATTCAAGATCATCTTCAAGGTAATTGTCAAGGTCAAATGACGCGGCGGCCAAAACGACACGAAGTTATTGTCCGACCTAAAAAATAATGGTCTCAATCGATTCTTCGGGTCAATATCTAACCACCTTCGGAACCTCACTCGTGGTAAATGACCTTCACTCTCAATTTCAAGGTCAAAGGAACCCGCTCAAAACTACCCGAAGTTTTTGTCCGATCGGAAAAATAATGGTCTCAATCGATTCTTCGGGTCAATATCTAACCACCTTCGCAACCTCACTCGTGGTAAATGACCTTGACCTTCAATTTCAAGGTCAAAGGACAGGGTGTCTCAAAACAACCCAAAGTTATTGTGACCTTGAAATTGAGGGTCAATGTCATTATTCCACGAGTGAGGTTGCGATGGTGGAGGAATCGATTGAGCCGAGGAATCGATTGAGACCATTTTTTTTAAGATCTGACAATAACTACGGGTCGTTTTGAACCACCCCGTCCTTTGACCTTGAAATTGAGGGCCAATGTCATTTGCCACGAGTGAGTTTGCGAAGGTGGAACCGAGGAATCGATTGACCCGATGAATCGAGTGAGATCATTATTTTTTAGATCGGACCATAACTTCGGGTCGTTTTGAGCCGCCCCATCATTTGAACTTTAAATTGAGGGTCAAGGCCATTTGTCACGAGTAAGTTTACGAAGGTGGAGGCTAAATTTTGACCAGAGGAATCGATTAAGTCCATTATTGTTTTTAGATCCGACAATAACTACGGGTCGTTTTGATCGGTATGACAAATTGAACCGGGGCGGCTTAAAACGACCCGTAGTTATTGTCCGATCTAAAAAAATAATGTTTTTTCCTCAATTTCCTTTGACCTTGAAATTGAGGGTGAAGGTCATTTGCCACAAGCGAGGTTGCGAAGGCAGAGGATACAGATATTGACCCGAGGAATCGGTTGCGACCATTATTTTTTTAGATCGGACAATAACTTCGGGTCGTTTTGAGCCGAGTGAGATCATTATTTTTATCGTTTTGAGCCGCCCCGGCTCAAAACGACCCGAAGTTATTGTCCGATCTAAACAAAATAATGGTCGCAATCGATTCCTCCTTTGACCTTGAAAATGACCTTGAAGATGACCTTGAATGGAAAAATGAATGCCATTTTCGTGATCAGCGTGCCCACATTGACCTGGTATCTAATTTTGAAGCGAATCACTATTCGACGCTGAATTCGAATCCGAGTCCGACGCTAACTTCAAAGACATTTGTGCGGGCGGGAGTGGTCAGCGAGTTATAAAGACATAAAAGAAAAGTGCAACAAAGAGCCTCTTGGGCCCATCCGAGGTTGCCCCCCCCCCCCTCCACCAGTCTCGCCCCCTTCAAATCACCTTATTCTACCTGCATACAAGAAGGCTAATCCCACGAGTATTTATGAACTAATCCCTTCTCTGTAAAGTATTTATCTAATCTAATTTTGAAGGAGGCAAGTGTCACTGCATCAGCGACATCCCCTGGTAGCATATTCCAATGTCCTACAACCCTTCTACTGAAAAATGACTGTCGTAGCCTAGTCCTACTTTGTTTCATAATGAGTTTATGCTGATGACCTCTACCTCGATTTTCCCTATTGAACTCAAACATTCCCTTTAAATATCCAGAATGCTGACCATATACAAATTTGAAGACTTCAATTAGATCTCCTCTTAGCCTTCTATATCTAAGTGAAAACATACCCAATTTCTTTAATCTATCTTCATAAGGTAAACTACCAAGACAATTAACCATTTTTGTTGCCCTTTTTTGAACTCTTTCTAACAACCAGCAATCTTTCTCATATGTTGGAGACCAGGCCTGTACACAATACTCCAAATGTGGTCTAATGTATGCACAATACAGTTTTGTTATTACCTTTTCACTCTTGTAGGAAACATTTATATTAATGGCCCCTATCATTCTAAGTGCCTTTTTCATAGCTTCTACAACCTGGTCTGACGCTGATAGTCTATTGTTTACCACGACACCTAAATCTCTTTCCTTTTCAATCTGCTCCATTTTCTGCCCACCCATTTCATACCTATGTTTACTGCTAACCCGTCCAGCGTGCATAATATTACATTTACTCAAATTGAATTTCATCTGCCATGCTTCAGACCACTCAACTAGCTTGTCAAGATCTGATTGAAAAACATCCTGATCATGTTTCCCTCTAATAATCCTGACCACTTTTAGATCGTCTGCAAATTTCAAGACTTTGCTGTCTGTACTGTTCTCAATTGCATTCACAAATATTATAAAAAGCAATGGGCCCAGGACTGGCCCTGTGGAACCCCACTGAGAACCTCCTTCCATTGTGATTGGCACCCATTCAATATAACCCTTTGCTGGCGTCCTGAAAGCCACGTTTCTATCCAATCCAGAATCTTGCCCCTGATCCCATGCATTTTAAGTTGCAACCCCAGTCTTGTATGGGGGACTTTGTCAAATGCTTTACTGAAATCAAGAAAAGCTGCATCTAGCTGTTTACCCTGATCAAAGCTATCTGTTGCAACATCCAAAAACTCCAGAAGATTAGTTAAACAAGAACGGCCCTTCCTAAAGCCATGCTGTGTATCCTTGATGAGTTCATTTTGCTCCAAGAATTCAACAATCTTATCTTTGATGAGTGATTCAAGCACCTTGCAGACTAATGAGGTCAGACTAACCGGTCTATAGTTTTTCTCTTTACTTCTATCGCCCTTTTTATGAATAGGAACAACATTTGCTCTTTTCCAATCAAGTGGAATTTTACTATCTGCGAGTGATTTATAAAATATTATGGCTAATGGAATCGACAACTCCCTTTCAGATTCTCTTAAAAGTCTAGCATGGATTTCATCAGGTCCTTCTGCCTTGTTAAGCCTTACTTTCTTTAGATATTCTAGAACAAGTTCACTACTTATGCCACCTAGCTCTCCTATAGTCTCCTCTGTCTCTGGCTCAGGCTGAAGTGCTGCAATACTACTCTGGTCCTCGATAGTAAAGACAGATTGAAACTGATCATTAAGCACTTCAACCATTTCACTGTCCTTGCTAACTAACGCATCATCTACCTTAAATGGACCTATATTTTTGGAAACTGTACTGAACTTATACAAACTGAAGAACTTCTTACTATCTGCATTACAATGTCTAGCTAAATCAAGTTCCTTTGCCCTTTTAGCTGCTCTGACCTTTTTCTTAACTGAATTTCTTGCATTCTGGTAGGCCTTCTGATTTATATCTAGTGAAGATCCCTTCAAAATGCCAAATGCACTTCTTTTAGCTTGTATAGCACTCCTTACTTCTGGGGTAAGCCAAACTGGTTTGCCCTTGGTTCTGTTACGTTTGTGCCTGAGGGGTATATGCCGATTCTGAATTTGGCTTAATCTAGCTTTGAAAACATTCCAGGCATCTAAACCTGCCAACTCAACGTTCCATTTGATCTGTGCGAGGTCATTTCTAATGCCATCAAAATCAGCCCGGCTGAAGTTTGGAACCATAATAAGGTTATCTTTGGGCCTCATTTCTGATGAGATATTGAATTTAACTATATTGTGATCACTGGTTCCTAGACCTTCGCAAATACTTAGTTCACTAACTAGATCACTGTTGTCTGAGAATACAAGGTCTAGAATGGAGCAATGTCTGGTTGGCTCTGTTACAAACTGATGCATGAAAAGCTCCTCTTCGAAGAATTGCCTATACAACCTACACTCATTTGTTTCCTCTGCTATACTTTCGTATCCTCTTAAGTTAAAATCTCCCATAATAAGACACTGAGCCCGAAAGTTCCTACGTATTTCCTCACAAATATCTTGGTCTGTTTCAGCTTGGGAGTTCCTTGGAAGATTCCCTGGTCTGTAAAATGCACCTATCCTCAACCTTCCTCTGTTTCCTGTACCAATTTTAATGTCAAGCCAGATTGATTCTACTTCTTTTACTTTACTAGAATCATCAACTCTAGTAGTGCAGTACAAGCTATTTACATATACAAACACTCCGCCCCCCTGCCGTGATTCTCTGCAGTATGAGAACATGTTATACCCTTGTAACTCGAAATCCTGTAGCCTATCCCTATTATACCCCTCACTAACCCATGTCTCGGTTACACAAATTATATCAGGCTTTTCAAGGGCAACATAACACTCAAACTCATCAAATTTAGACCTAATACTAGTTCTAAGCGTTAATCTACCGTGGTCCTAGAGCCTTGGTGGTCAGAGCTGCGGGCGTGTGTGGCGAAGATACCGCGCCAGTCGCTAGGCACGGGGAGATTGTTTGCCAGTTAATCCACCCTGTGATTTCTGTGGATACATCAACCTATACCTGAAGCCCTCAACTTGAAATGTGTTCTCCACACTTGCACTGGCGCCCAAGTGAAAGCACTGAAAGCATGCCATGCAACGAACTGCAAAATAGGAGAGCGAACGTAGGAAAGAAAGTTACTGCATGTGGAACAGTGTTTGAATGTGGATTTGTGGAATGATGCATGATGCAAAAAATGTGGAATACGTGAATGTGATGCAAAAAATGTGCAATGAATGTGGAATGATGCAGTTATGATTGAACATCCCGTGCACGCAGGAAATAGTTAAAGCGAACCCATAGCAGGAAAACTTCAGGTCGTACACTTTGGAGCACCGTTCTGCTATGCCCGCCGCCACAGTATGTGTCATCCGAGGTAATACTGCAGCTCTATCAGCTCACATTCGCCGATCGTTATCGCTTCGCAGTTTGTACGGTTATTTCCTCTTCGCATCCTTGAAAGGTCAACATTTCCCGCCGGCCATCTCGGAAAGACAACGATAACGATGCAAGGGTCAATACTCACAATGACGCGGCTGTGCAGTTGTGCATAGGCGGATTTAGGTCTGTTAGATCGTGACGTCTTCCACGCACGTCTTCCACGTCTTCCACGGGGTCGGGAAAGGAATCATTTGAAGAGGATAAGTGCACTTAAAATTGCTGATCCAAACGAAGAATGGGAATGTCGCACCCACCGTAGCTTTATTGAGCACGCGTGGGAAGTGTCTAATGATGATCGGGGAAGTAACGGACGAGGCAGGATGAGACGGAAGGCAGGTTATTTTGTATCTGTGACACATATAAGCGCAATCCGTATTATACGATACGCTACGAAACAGCCAAGCGCATGCCTGAGGACCGATACCATGAATAATTACAAAACTTCGTTAGGGAACGATGGCCTGGAGATCTCATGGCATGAACTCATCGTTGTTCTGGGTTATTAGCGGTTGTCCACGGAAAATGAATTGTCATATAGTACAAAAATATAGATTCTTCAATACCTTGAACGTATTGTCCATGACAGTTTAATATAGGACTGTCAAAAAGTAAATTATTATAATATAATTTGGATTTGGAAATTAATTTGGATTTAATTTGGAATTTGGATTTCACAAGCAAGGTGTATTTGATGAAAATGCCTATTCCGGCACAGCTCAAGCTGAAACATTGCTGAGAATGGTTGGTGTATTTTAATTATTTCTGCTAAGTTGATATGTCTCATAATTTTAACTTCCCAGTTTTGGACTGTCCAATTTCAATTTGGAGCAAGAAATGATATTCATAAAACAAATGTTCAAAATCAGAAACAAAGTGAACTACCTCAACAAAATGAAGTGAAAGCATTTGGGTACAACATGAGCTACAACATTGACTGTATAAATGTCTCCTCACTGTAGCGAAACCATCCATATTCCTGATTCCCGCTCTGACATAAGAACAGTCTATCCCATTCTATAGAAGAAGAAAAACTGAGTCATTATGGGTACTTGTGAATTATTTACGGTATCTCTGGAGTTATCCAATTTTGGTAGGTATAGGTAGGTAGGTACCTGCTTACAATAATACTAGATTTGCCATGGTATCAGTTTGTACATGACCACAAAAAGTATTTTATCAACTTTGATCCAGCTTTATATTATATCTGTCATATATTTTGTTGTTGTTGCAACATTTCTGTCTCTGTTAGTCTCTATTAGTTAACTTATTGGTGTGTTATC
>JAXIVJ010014442.1:32500-34379 GCA_036785665.1 Chirona hameri | reverse complement strand
TCTCCCAACTATCAATGTCTCTTACCGTGATACATGTCTGACGCCTAGTCAACGAAGTGAGAAATCTCAGTCTTATTTTTGACCGGCATCTGTCCTGGGACGCACATGTTCGAGCCCCCCCCCCCCCCCTGCACGGTCACGCACTGATCGGACGCTGCACGTGCGAGGGTTAAGGGAAATATTCATCTTTTGATTTATTTATCTGCGTTTTTATACGACACATGCATGGTATCAAATTGATCGTGCCTCAATTTTAAAGTGAAATCACAACTTTGTTTTATTTCAAAAGTAAAATTTTGGGAAATTTACAAATATTTTCTGACATATAGTGAAGAACAGTATGATCCATCACTATCTCTGGTTTGAATATTGATTTGTTAACAAGTCATAGGGCCGAAATGAAGGAAGTGCGCCAAGAAGCGTCCCTGATTGGTGAATGAAACATATCGCCGACACTAAATAGGTGGCCTTCCGGGCCAAGTTAATCCGCCGAATGCTTCACGGTTTTTGAAACGTTTATTTTGATTGATTATGGAAAACGGTTAAGATAAATGTGGCATGTGTGCATTGTAATGTATTAAATACCTGTGTGTTGAAAATTCATGCGAAAAAACGTCCTATATATTTTCAAATTCATGCGAAAAACGTCTTATATATTTTCACACAAAAAAAGAGTCGAGAACACTAAATAGGTTCCGTCCGGGGCCAAGCTAAACTGCCGATTTCATTGCACTTTTCAAATGCTTGTTCATTGTTCATGGAAGTTTGAGTTAGCAAAAAGATAGAATGCATGAAACATGATATGATATGCCGTCATGATAAATAACAATGCGTAGGCAGACTAATTTTAGCTCAGACAGTGAATTCGTTACCAAGTACTTGTGAGTACCGACCGTTAACAAGCGTGGAACGCTTATCAGCTTTACTAACTTGAAATATCTTTCAGTAGGAATATTTATATGCAACATGCATCAATTTACAATATATTTTGGTCTCCTCTGTCGATTTCAAGTAATAACTCCATTTTGTGTGTGTGTGTGGAAAAAGATGAATATTTTCCTTTTAGAACTCCAGAGACTGTTGTTACCATTAGGTTATCAGATATGACGTCAGTAAATCTTCACAATCCTACGGACGGATGTCTATAAATGGCGAGATTTATCGCTCACCACGAATCTAGGGAAATTTATCGCTCACCACGAATCTAGGGAAATTTTTGTCGCACGATGAAAACTCCCCGGCTCACCACGAATCTAGGGCAATTTCTGTCGCACGACGATGAAAACTCTCCCGGTAAGGATTGTCGCCATGCATATCAAGCAAACTACTTTCAGTTAGACGCCTGCCAGACGAACCAGGTCCATTCTCTCGGTTCGGTTCGGTTCGGCTCGGTTCGGCCGGGTTCTGATCCTCCGACAACGGTAATAAACTTCCCCCAAACCCAATATTTGTCGCTTCACTGACACAAATCTGTCGCCAACGCTCGCTACAAAGTTACCGACAAGAATAGACCTCTGCCCTCGGACAAATTAACTCTTTTCCATCACACCACCGTCTACACCTCAGCTCACCCCTCCCCATCCCCATCCCATTCCCCCCGCCCCGTCCGGTATTCCACTTTTCCCATTACCGTCAGGACCTCTGGAGTCCAAACAAACTTTACTCCACTGCGAATTGCTGCCACTGCCTCGCACCCATCCCCCCCCCCCCCCCCCCCACCCCCCCCCCACCCGGCTAGAGAACTTACTGTGATTGGATCCGTGGCTATATAGTGGTCTCACCCGAAGCTAACTACTGTGGCGACCCGGCGACTGTGAGGGGGGAGGGGTGTTGGCGGGGGGGGGGGGGGGGGCTGCGGAGAGAGGGCAGGGGTTGGGAG
>JAXIVJ010014442.1:10000-27500 GCA_036785665.1 Chirona hameri | reverse complement strand
CAACACGCAACCCCACGTCGGCAGCAACGTGATTTAACATAATTTAGCATGCTGCACCGCAGCGCAGCAGCCACCGCACCGCGGCGCAGCATCGGCGTGTGATCTGGTTTGGCAGGGAATCATGCCGCCGCCAACGCAAAATCGCACATCAGTCATCGGCGTCCCATCGCAGAAATCCCCCGCCAAATCAGCCACGCAACGAAGAACCCTTCGCCGCGCGGCCGAGATCCAGCAGGGGGCCCCCGCAACAAGACACCGGTAGCCAACACGCAACTCCCGCGTCAGCAGCAACTTGATTTAACAGTTAGTCAGGAAGTTATTTCTGACTGGTTTGGCAGGGAATCATGCCGCCGCCAACGCAAAACCGCACATCAACCATCGGCGTCCCATCGCAGAAATCCCCGCCAAATCAGCCACGCAACGAAGAACCCTTCGCCGCGCGGCCGAGATCCAGCAGGGGGCCCCCGCAACAAGACACCGGCAGCCAACACGCAACTCCCACGTCAGCAGCAGCACGATTTAACAGTTAGTCAGACATAACTTAATGAAGTATTTTGTTGGAGGTGATTTATTGTTTCTTGTTGAACCGTCTCAAATTGCGGCGGTAGCGGTTACGTTCAGAGGGGCTGGGGGAGGGGCTATCCTCTCTTATAGGGCGAGGGAGCTGGGAAGGGGGGTGGGGGGAGGGGAGGGATGGCGGGGAGAGGGTGAGGGACCGACTGTCTTCAGAGAGAGGAGGAGGGTGGGAGTTTGGGAGTTGGCGGGTGACGGCTCTGATTAGAGAGGCGTCAGAGTCCTCAGCGTCAGCGTCAGCGTCAGAGGACTCGACCGGGGACTCCGCCAGAGATTCGGCGGGGGTGGGAGTGGGTGCCGCTGGGGCACTGCCAGAGTCCAGAAGGGACTCGGCTGAGATGGGGTGGGGCTCGGCCTGCTCTGCCGTCGGTGGGGGTGCACACTGCCGCCGCTGTGTCGGGGCAGGCGGTGGCACCGGTGGGGTGGACCCACTTGAGGTCCGACGGGGGGGCGCGGGTGGGGTTCGGTGGGATGGGGGCAGCAGGGGCCAGACGCTGGGGGCCAGCGCTGGGATGGGAGGTGGGGTGGGGGGGGGCCGCCTTGAGGGCCCGGGTCTTCTCTGCGGCTGCCGCTCGAGCAGGGCAGTCGCGGAACCATGCGGGGTGGGGTCCCCCGCACGACACGCAGCGATTGGCTGCGGTGTCGCCACCGACACATTGAGCTGTGTCGTGCGTCTCGGCGCACTTCCCGCAGATGGGATGGGGGCGTGGCACTGACGCTGGTGGTGGCCGAACCGCCAGCAGGCTTTACACTGCAGAGGCCCTTGGGTCCACTCCTTGACTACGACTACTATGTAGCCGCAGTAGAGACGTTCCGGGAGCTGTAAGCCCCGGAAACGCAGCCGGACCATGGGGTTGGGGCCTGGTCGCTTAGACCGCATCCGGACCACTTCTGTCACCCCCTGAGTCACGAGCTCTTGGAGGAGCACGGACTCAGTCAGATTGCTGACTTCGGGGCACAGGATGAATCCCTGGCAAGAATTCATGTGGTCGGGGCCGTCACCTCACAAGCCTTGTCCATGAAAGACGGGATGGCTAGGAGGGTGGCAATCTGCTGGCCAGACAGGGTCTGAACCAGCAGAGCGCCGGAACGGATGGAGCGCGCGCTGGCCACCTCTCCGCAGAGGGCGACCAGTTGGCGGCGCACCGCGAACGGGTTGGAGTGCCTCATGTGCACTCCGTCCTTCCTCTGAATGAGGAGGAGAGCAGGCCCGTCGGGTGGGGAGGTGTTGGGGGGGGGGGGAGCCAAGCACCGGGTCGGTCCGGGCGAGGCTCCTGAGGGAAGCCGGGGGGTCCAGGAGGATCGTCCGGGGGGGGGGGGGGGAGGGCTCGGGGCCGCGCGCCGGGACGGGTGGGGGGAGACCCCTGAAGGGGGTCGGGTGGGTCGGGGGGATGGGAGTCCGGCAACGGCCGGGCCCCTGGACGGGGCGGGCGGGGCCCCTGAGGGGGGCTGGGAGGGGGACTGAGCGGCGGGCGGAGCAGAGGGCCCCAGTCCGACGGGCTGAGGGCCGGGAGGGGCCCCTGAAGGGGGCTGGGAGGGGGACCGTCCAGGGGGGGCACGCGGACGCGCGCCGGGGAACCCCGGAGGGGGGGGGGGGGGGGGCGGAGGGCGGGGGGGTCGCCATGACCGGAGGAGGGAGGGGAAAGTTAAAACAGGAACCTAAGTTTTACGTTAATTTGCCACACACGGCAGAACGTGTTGGCAACTGCAACTGCAAGTTAACTCAAAGACTGGAGGGGAACTATACCGTGGAGGAGGCCTATTGCCAATCTAATGATTCTGCCTACTTAAAAATATCTAAGAGGCTACCTATCTAAGGGTCTAACGACCCTGCCACATGCACGTGGACAGGGTCCCGCACCCGGAAGCGGTGGAGGGTTGGAGAAGGCTGGCTAGAAGGCGTCCGTGGTCCGATGTCGATGAAAGGATGGCGCATATATGATATACCGTACCGTCTGAGATGTCCGTCTGAGATGCACTGGTCTGAGCATGCGCAGACCAATAACGCACACCATAACATTAATAATTTACGACCTTCTGTCCTGAATTGGCGCGATGTAGGACCATTTTTGAAAATAAAAAAGAAACTGTATTAAAAAATATAATACAATCGTGTTCTGAAAATTTTCCGAAGGTGAACTATTTCCTTTAAAGGGAAATAATGACCTTTTGATTTTTATAGCAACAATTGTTTTTGGCTACCGTTATGGTATTACAATGATGTGATCTAAATTCAAGAATTAGATACAATTATTCCCTAATTCAAAGTTGGAAGTTTGGGAAAATTAATTATCGGTATTTTCCCTCCACTATTGGAAAGCGACACATCTGGCGCTTTTGTATCAATCTGTTCAACGTTGTTGAATGGGCACTTCGAAACAAATCGCCGACACTAAATAGGTCGCCGCCGACGTGCATCGATGAGCTTCCGATTAAATTGCCAGTTCTTTCTTCAATGAAACCATTGACAAAAACATTGTTACTAGGTTGTATTAACAACCTTGTTAATTGTAAAGGATGGGCGGGTATATAATCACAAGCAGAGGCCTATTTCACAAAGAAGTTAGTGATTACACATGTTTGCGATTACAAACGCAAGAAAATATTGCAAACCTCACAAAAAGACATTTCACAAACATTCACCACCTCTGAATTACCGATTGTAAAGAAAATTGTAAACACAAATGTTAGTGCAGCAGAAACCTTGAAATCAAGAACGTTTGTATTAAAATTGATGCTAATGATAAATAATTTGATTGTTAACAAATTAATTTAACAAATATTTACATTGTGGTTTATTGTTTTATTCAAAATAAAATTAGTTACAGGGAGACTTATCTTTTAATTAACATTTCATCGGAATGCAAACCCTAATCGTAAAAATACATCTTGGTAAGCAATTAGAGTAAACAGAATTTGGCCATTCACCGGGTGGCGGAGCATGACAACAGAACTACTCTCAAAAGAAAGATCGTTGAATTTCTCGACCATTTTTTCACCTAACCTAGCCGATTTCCTACGTCGTAAAGGGTGAAAGTTCACTGCACATTGCACAAGACATCGTTGACCGCTGCAATTATATCGCCATGCGGTTTCTCCGCGCGGAGGCGCCCCTCACAGCGCAATCGGTAAGGTGCACTGTGCCTGGACTTCAAAGCTGGAGATCCCTGTTCGAATCTCTCGGGGAAATAACTGTTTTGGGGCAGCTATACCTATGTATAACTAAACCATTACCATAACAACCTCGGCAACGTAACAACCTCACCAAGAAAATAACCTGAACAGTCAAACAATGTCAACTATCAATGCAGTTTCTGAAATTCAGAACCCCTGACCCACTGGAATTACAAGTTTGTAATTGCAAACATTTCCTCACTTCCGTCAACCTTTGAGAAATAGAACACGTGCAAACTTTTTACAAACAATATCTTTGTAAACTAGTTTGTAAATAGTAAATTGAGATTTACTGCCCTGGGTTTTGTGAAATCCAAACTACAAACACGTGTAAAAATTATTTGTAATAGCAAAGAAATGATTTGTTATTACAAACTTTTTTGCTTTGTGAAATTGGCCTCTGAACGCAAAATATATTCTCCACACCATTGCGTAAAAAAGCAATACGGGAAAAGCCCGGAGTTTGATGGAAACCGAAAAGTAATTGGCAACAACCGGTCGTTAAAAGTGTGGAACGCTTATCAAGATTAACTTGAAATATCTCTCGGAAGGGATTTGTTATGCAAAATGCGATGAATGTACATCATATTTTGGCCTCGTCTGTCGATTTCAAGTGCTAACTCCATTTTTGTGGGAAAAGGTCATTATTTCCCTTTAAAGGGATATTGCCACCTCCGGAGGATTTCTAAAAAGTAACTTAAATGAATGGTGGGGATTAACAATCATGTATGCTCAAGTTCAAACTTGCTCCTGCAGCACCCAAAGCAGTGTATCGGCAAAGCATTTTGTATTTATTTCAGATGGAACGTTGGTCCCAGCTGTGCTCAGTACTATAGATTCATGATGGCCGCTCTCGTCCAGTTTGGCTGTGGAACTGGCGCCCGCCTAAAGCCGAAGCGTCCGAATTGGCCGAGACTTGACATTGAAAAGTTTATCTGTGTTATAAGGTATAGGTCACATAATTCCTACGGTCCCAAAGTCGAGCCATAGCAATTCTTGCTGTTTTATTATGAAAGAGGCTAAGGTAGTTGAAAATATAATTAACTGCATACGCTTTTTAATTTTAAAGTGCACTGACGGAATGGTGATGTTGAGTTTGCAACATTCAAAAGAAAATAACAGTCCGCAAAGAAGTGATTCTAAATAGTAATGTGGCGACTCCAATTTTACGAATGCTTGGCAAGTGGTGCAAATGTATTTTTTGATCTAATGGGGGGAGTTTCGGGAACCAAATTTTGTAGGTGAAATCGAGCACGCTTAAAAGGAGTGTGCCTACTCACATCGCTTATTTGGGGTTATTGACACTGGTCTATAGAACATAATTGTATAAATTGACCCATGACTTCGTTTCTCCAGATTCGCCCTAGTTGCTTACATATTCCAAAGACTCCAGGAACTTCCTGGGAGCAAAAAGTTATCGGGTAGACTCCAGAGGGCTTCCGCTACTAGAAGCACTGCAACTATCGATTAAACTGCTAGCATATTGTTAGCGCCGGCCAATAGCAATTCAACAAAACAGCTCGTGCACGCTGATAGCAGCAGCCGAACAGAAACTGGACGGCCATCATGTTTTTCGAGGATGGCCGTTTCGATGGTGGCCGATGGCCATGTTTTGAAAAAGATATCAATTTAGAGCTACGAAACTTGCTCATAATACAGTTCACAGTGGCAAGAACGTGCTGTGCAAAACTTGTCTTCCTATCTTGCATGATGTTACCGTAATTGTATTGTCTTATGTGCGCCGTTTTACATAACATCACCATAGTGGCGATCGTTTTATAGATATCGAAACAAAAAATAAGCAGAAAAACAATATAAGTGAAAATTCAACTAAAGGGGCTCCAGATGTGAATTTCCCCATATACAACAATCAAACCAATAGCTACTTACCGTATTAAAAATATTTTTGATATTCCAAAACAGTAGGCACACTCCCTTTAATCGACCGATACACACCAAAAACTCCATATTGGCCTGCGAGGTGGCAATGTCCCTTTAAACAAAGTACAATGTGGAGTTAAACAAAGTACAATGTGTGTCATAGATGAAGATGTTTCTTTGGCTTTCGCCCTTCGATTTCAGTGTATACTTTTGGCTGTGTCATTCATTGGAAAGTTTGGTCAAAACTGCTTTAATTTAGTTTTGTTGTTAAAAGTTAATTCACTTCTCACGGACCAGGTCAAAGACTACAAATAAATATCGGCAAGAAATTGCAACAGTTAAATTGCAACGCGTCGGTGTTCATAGATGTGAAATCTAAATATTGTAACTAAACAAAATTAACACGCGCCTTTACACACAATCTCGATTTCATACTTTGTCGCTGATATATCAATCAGTCTATACACATTCAATGACTGAAGCACGAAACCTGCCTTGCTCATATAATCGCCTCTCCCTTGGGCATCTAGGAAGCGCCACGCACCCCCCCCCCCCCCCGTGTCGTGCGCGTGGCGTTGTCTGGACCTAATGGGGTCGGTGATTTACGATTAGGTAAGGTGGCGACCAATCCCGGCCCGATAGTCGGCTCCCGTAGTACTCCAGAGACCAGCTCGATAGTCAGTCTCTTTAGTACCACGGCCCGGGTACTACATTTTCACCCAACACAATAGAACATATCAACACTGGCGGAGCTAAAGGCTAAACAAAATTGGAGGGGAACGGTCCCTATGGCCCCCATAGGACGGCCGTCGTTCCCCTCCAAAATAAATATCGTCTGAAATCGACCAAAAATTTCAATTTTCCTGATCTAAATACAATTTGAACAACTTCAACACACACAAAATAAATGAGCCATCAATAGGAAAGGAAGCGAAATCCGAAGGGTTTTTATAATTGTGGGACACTTTTGGAGATTTGACCTCCAAACCAACTTGTTTGCCGTTCAGGGTCATTGTAGATACATGACTCGCACTTATCACCGTCTTTCACCAACTGCAAGCAATTCGGCACCAGCCCGGCACCAGTCCGGCACCAATTCGGCACCAATTCAGCACCAGTCCGGCACCAATTCGGCACCAATTCAGCACCAATTCGGCACAAACTCGAGTCAGCCTAGGCAAGGCGGCTAATCGCTGACTTAGACAAACGTATTGTAGCCCCGCCCTCCAGACCATAAATTTGGCCTGCTGCCAAGATCAGAAGCTTGCCGCCTGTAGGTGACGCTGGAGCGGACGGGACGGGACGGGACGGGACGGGACGGGGCGGGGCTAAAGAGGGATCAGTTTCCTTTATGTGCCTCTTTTGAACCGACGCTCCGCAGTCGTTACAAAGGAGATAACACAACAGAGATCACAGATAGTGTATCAGTGTGGGTATGGCACATTGTTTCTGACCTGGGATTCGGGATAAGACACCATAAATATGTCCGCTTTCAGCTTTTTTGTTTTTAATCCTGCTCGGTTGCTGAGTGTCCCGGAATTTACGTTTTGCTCTGTCACATGTGTTATAGGTGGCACCGGTACATTGTTTCTGACCTGGGATTCGGGATAAGACACCATAAATATGTCCGCTTTCAGCTTCTTTTTTTAAAATCCTGCTCGGTTGCTGAGTGTCCCGGAATTTAAGTTTTGCTCTGTCACATGTGTTATTATAGGTGGCACCGGTGTCACGTTACATGTGTTATAGGTGGCACCGGTGTCACGTTTCAATCGCAAACAACTTCGTGTTCGATATGCATATGATCAACTTCGGTATCAACCAGTAAACCGACCTTATTACGTCCAGGAACCGAGCGACCTTATTACGTCCAGGAACCGAGCGGGCTGTTCTTAAGCGTTATTTCCCAATTTGAAAGAGCACATAAAGCTTTGCTTGAGTTGAACAGTCAACAGGACATGCCAGGGACGGCAACTCCGGTCGCCGTCCTTCGCCAGCCGCAGGCGGTCACGTGACCGAGCGGCCCAGCCGGGACCGGCCGAGCGCGAAGCCGGCGGGTACGACCGTAAGTTACGCAACCACTACTATAGTGAAGACAGGGATGTGCGTCGACGCATGCCGCTCCTAATTCCGACCACGCAGAAAGAACTTCAGAAATTCGATACGATAGTCGATACTTTTACGACATGAGCATTTCCGCGCGCAAATATTCAGCCAAATCAGCAGAGCATTTGCGAAAAATAAGCCACTGAAAACCATGGCTTCGGTCGGGCCGCTCCTACGTAAATGTTTCCCCCTAGTTGACGGAAGACCTCGCGTCCGCCCGGTGCCGAACCTGGCGCTACTTTTCGCCATCACAAGAATCTCAAGAATCTCCCCAGACTCTCACAAAAAGTCTGCATCTACGAACGCACCCGCAGCTTGCAAGATGGCTGGACTGCATACAGGATATTGGGTGTATCTCCAGGGACAGCGGTGCTATCCAACGGGCGCGCGGCGCTGCCATCCAGAATGTATGAAGTGTTCCGTTCGGGCCGCGAGTCCGGGCGTAATTAAGTAAATGACGTCATTGGGATGCGATGCAGGGAGTTGGGTCACCTGAAAAGTTTGAGACGAGCTGGGTCGGAGGCGTTAAGCGATGTTTTCAGAGTCCGGGTAGAGCGGGCTTGGGTTTCCAAGCCTGCTGACAACACCTGTTTTCGGGGTGAAATCCTGTATTGGGAATGCAGCGGTATCCGAAACACCCAAATCACCACCAAAATACCAAATTACACCCAAATCAGACTACGGGCTTGGATGCGTTCGTGTTCGCTACGAGGTAAGGTCAACATTCAACAATTCATCGGCACCGTCTCTTAATGAGTGCCATTCAAATTTGCCTATGCACTTTCGGCGCTAGTGGCTTGAAATTCCAGTACTGCGTTGGTATTCAATGGACTATCGGTTACGACATGGATTAGAAAATAACACTTTTACTCGTAAGTTTTGGAAATCAACAGGCATCATTTCCTATTTTATTCCCCTTCGTAATTCTAAACTAGCGCATTTGACAACAGACAACAGACATTTACAAACCGATTTGCCTTTAACATTTCCTACTCATTTGGCCATATCTTTGTAAATAAATATACCATTTATATCTAAAAATAGTTGCCATATATCGCTGTACTTTGTTTTCCTCTTCGTCAGCCGGAGGCTTCTCGACCTACACATGCCCTGCGTGAAGTCTGATCATGAATCCCATATTTAAACAGGACTTTCAACCTCATTTCGTTTCAGCTGTGTATCAACAGACGCATACAAACATACACACATACAAACATACAAACATACAAACATACAAACATACAAACATACAAACCTACAAACATACAAACATACAAACATACAAACATACAAACATACAAACATACAAACATACAAACATACAAACATACAAACATACAAACATACAAACATACAAACATACAAACATACAAACATACAAACATACAAACATACAAACATACAAACATACAAACATACAAACATACAAACATACAAACATACAAACATACAAACATACAAACATACAAACATACAAACATACAAACATACAAACATACACATACAAACATACAAACATACAAACATACATACATACAAACATACAAACATACAAACATACAAACATACAAACATACAAACATACAAACATACAGACATACAGACATACAGACATACAAACATACGAACATACATACATACAAACATACAAACATGCATACATGCACACATACAAACATACAGACATACAGAAATACAGATATACAGACATACAGACATACAGACATACAAACATACTAGAGACGCAAACTTCAGGACCACGGAGCCGGCGCTGGGCCCAAATTCAGGCCCGGCGTGCCTGAAGCTGTGTCTGAACTCAGGCTTGCCGGTCTCATGCCGGGCTCAGCACAAGTTATCAATTAAAAAACCTAATTAAATAGAAATAAATATTGGCAGAAGCCAGAACATACATGCTTAAAGATCATGATAAATTGAGGACAAAAAAATATACAACAGTTAACAGTAAAACACCAGCATAACACATAACAATGTCACAGTTTACAAATTAAAAGTGATAACTAGTACAACCTAGCAAGGAGTGGACACACCAGTGAAACTTAATAAATCAAACTACAGGGTCAATTCATCAGCTCAGTCACTGCAGCAGTGCGAGAGTCGAGTGCAGTCAAACAGAAACAACTAACCCAAATCATATTCCACTGTCATCACAATTCACTAGTAACTAGGTGGGGTGGCATACAATATTATATTTAGTCATCCCATTGCCCCAGGTCACCCCAAATTATTTTGTATAACAAATAAGTACCTATGGAACAAAACCACCCACATATATGATAATAATTATTGTTAATACTATTGTAAATACATATTACTGAGAATATTTATTGATACATATTTACTATTTAGTTCCACATGAGAAAGGACATATTCAAGTCACATCATTTGTAGTTTTGGTAGTGAACAAATATTGTATTTTATGCAATTACAATTATAAAGGTGGAAAGACTGCAAAACACAAACAAAAAACATTTTGGAAAGAAATCTTAAGTGGCCAAGACCTATCCCAGAATGCAAACCTGTCTAGTTCCACTTCAACTTCTTATCGCAATAGCTCCATAATTTATATATGACCTTGCATAATTACACGTGACACTCCCCAACAACACATTCAAACCCAATTTCCAAACAATGTGTTTTGATGAGTCACATTTGCGACGAATTCGCCAGGACTGGACCGTAAAAGAATCACGTGTGTCAATTAAGCAGTAGATCGATATTCGCGATGGTGTCACTTTGACAGATATTCACAACTTCACACCTCAGAATCGCGACGCCTCAGAATTGTGTGAAGACAATTGTTCATGTTCGTATTCGAAAATAAGCTGTAGTATCAAATTTTAACCCTTTGTGTCAGTTGAAGTTTAAATATTTTTAAAGAAGTCCATCTGCCGAATCCGCAATATGTTGGCATTTTCATTTTGGTGATTTTAAGTAATATATGGTGATAAAGTTAGTGATTTCGGTGACGGGATTAATTGTCTGCGCCGTTTTGAGCTCAATGCTTCACAATTGTCAAATACTTCAGCCGCCATTACGCACAGCAGTGAAGTTGATGTCCGTCAAGCTAGCAGCAGATTCATATTTGCGAATCTGCTGCTGCCAGACAGACATTCGCCGGGCTCGAATATACTGCTACTGGCAGCAGATTCGGCGAATGTCTGTCAGCTGGCAGCATATTCGTGAACAGCTTCCGCGGCCTTTTTGGCGCATCTTAGACGCGAGCAGCAGATTCAGATATTCGCCGGGCTCGAATATACTGCTACCAGCAGCAGATTCGGCGAATGTCTGTCAGCTGGCAGCATATTCGTGAACAACTTCCGCGGCATTGTTCGCGCATCATCTGAACGCCAGCAGCAGATTTGCAACGTGATGTGTTTGAGTTGAGTTGTTCGGTGAAAGATGGGTACCTGGTCTAGGCAAGTAGGAGGAGGTTAGAGGTGCCACTCACTGACTGCTTCAAGTCAGTAATACGTCGATCAATACCTACTTACCTAGAAGGTACCCATCTCTCACCGAACAACTCAACTCAAACACATCACGTTGCGAATCTGCTGCTGGCGTTCAGATGATGCGCGAAAAATGCCGCGGAAGTTGTTCACGAATATGCTGCCAGCTGACAGACATTCGCCGAATCTGCTGCTGGTAGCAGTATATTCGAGCCCGGCGAATATCTGAATCTGCTGCTCGCGTCTAAGATGCGCCAAAAAGGCCGCGGAAGTTGTTCACGAATATGCTGCCAGCTGACAGACATTCGCCGAATCTGCTGCCAGTAGCAGTATATTCGAGCCCGGCGAATGTCTGTCTGGCAGCAGCAGATTCGTGAATATGAATCTGCTGCTAGCTTGACGGACGTGTGAAGTTGTACCAAGGCAGTTGTACGGCCTTGGCCTTGGCAGTGAAGTAGCTCAAGCTTTGTTTATCTGTGCCCACTGCCCAAGGCTGTATAAATATGTGCTAAGGCCGTATAAGAGTGGCTCTGTGTGACTGGCTTGGTTGTTAGTTATATATATCTTGGCTTGGATAGTGAGAAAACCGAGGATACTCTGTAATTTGAAACGGGTTGATTATTTTACTTTTATCATTCAAGATATGATTGTCACTCCCAATGTTTTTAGTACGTTTGTCATACTTAAATGTCCAGGAAAACTTGCCTTTTCCCCATTATCCTGTGAAGTATATTTATTATTTACTAGTCCATGTCAACATTGATCAAATAAGCAAGTAGGTTGTAGTACCTCAACATTGTTTGTAGAAGCTATTACAATTACAACCCAAACATTGCATTGTGTGATGTTGAGTGATGAATGCATACTTATTACATACTTTTAAGCTGCTCGTTTGGACTTGCACGATCTATATATCTATCATGCGTCTTGTTTTTGTTTTTTTTTATTTTTGCAAACCACCAAAGATGAAAGAAGTCTACTCACCTTGACCTGTTCGACTTTCCTGTTAGTCTGTTGTTGATTATTTATCTCAAGTTCTGACTTGTGTGGGATTTCTTTACTCCATGGTCCATATATATCCATTAGCCATTGGTGTTTCAATGTGGTGTGTGTTAAAATGGTGCAAAATGCACATTGCAAACTATAAATATTCCTGCTAAAAGATTTTAAGTGTAGAATGAAGTATACATGCAGATTCCTAGCTGCCGCGTGCCGGGCCTGGCGGGTGCTGCCACATGTGGCCGGCCTTGATGCCGGTCCCAACTCATGTATGAGCGGTGGCGGTGCGGGGCCGGTTCCTGTTTTTTGGGAAATTTTTGCATCTCTAAAACATACATACATACATACAAACATACAAACATACAAACATACAAACATAAAAACATACAAACATACAGACATACAGACATACAGACATACAGGCATACAGACATACAAACATACAAACATACATACATACAAACATACAAACATACAAACATACAAACATACATACAAACATACATACAAACATACATACAAACATACATACAAACATACATACAAACATACATACAAACATACATACAAACATACATACAAACATACATACAAACATACATACAAACATACATACAAACATACATACAAACATACATACAAACATACATACAAACATACATACAAACATACAAACATACAAACATACAAACATGGAAACATACAGACATGGAAACACATTCCGCATAACCAATGACCCGAGGTCAGGACGAAATAAAATACTTCCTTCATCCCAAACTCGCTCCTTCGGAAGCCCCCCCCCCCCCTCCCCCTCCCCCGACAACGCATCTCTCCAGTCACACACAGCCTTCCTATACCTAACACGTCACTCCTTCAGAAGGCTCCCCCAGACAAGGCATCTCTCCAGTCACACATCACGTGAAGTCGGACCCCGCCCGTGAAACACGAGTCACGCAGCGTATGGAGGGCGCGACCTCGGTTAAAGTATGACTAGTCCTCTGTGCTCACTCACGGTAACACGCACATACAATGGTAACTTAGGGTATCCAACGCCCACTTCTGCATGTAATACGTCCCAGCACAATACACGTGATTTATTTGGACCCGCAGCGAGATGGTGCAGTGAATGTTCCAGTCGTTAGGGGGGGAGGGGGGGGGGGGCATACCATGGCAGACGAGCGACTCGGGAGCGCACGAACTCGTGATGGTTAGAGCTAGTGACTGACGCTAGCTGATACTGATGTGCTGATGCTGGTGTGCTGATGTGATGATGTACTGATGTGCTGATGCTGATCACTGATGTGCTGATGTGGACGAGCGAACGCTGTGGGCAACTACGGCAGACAACTGTGCATGTGTGGCCGGGCAGCAAGCTCTGCTTAGCGTGGGGCCCCATCTATAAATCAGTCTGATAAAAACATTCGGAATAAGTTGATTAAACAAACGTGCTTCACTGTATAGGATAAATTGATAGTTTAATGACGTCATCGAATGTGTGGGGGCAAGTTTGCAAAGTCAAGGGATGATCAAATGCTGAACAGGACAACTTGCATTCGGTAACTCCAAGGCACGTCACAGTTTACAGTTGATTAACATGTGGTTACCGAACCTCCAACTGGTGTGTCATAGCAGGGCCATGTTCCACATTGAAAACATGAACAACCGCTGGATACTGACTTTTCACTCAAACTCAAACATTTTGCGGCAAACTCATTTATCACCAAAGTCATTCGGCCCTTCCAAGGCGCCGTCAGCGCAAAAGCCAATATTTCTTTTCTGACTGAGACCACACCAGAACAGGTAAGGCGCCTTCGCATAGACCAGGGGCTCCACTACAGGGGGGACGGGGGGACGTGCCCCCCACACACACACACACATTTTCGGATTTGAACATTGCGCCTATGGGCGTTGCATGGAAAGAATCGACTTCAGAATGCCTCCTTCCCCCAACTTTCGGAAGGTGGCGGCGCCCTTCCCATAGACGAATAGTCAGCACCTGCCCCCGCCCTCCCTCCCTCTCCCTCCCCCGTCCGTCCCTCTCGTCCCTTCTCGGAACGTTTCCAGTACGTGTGCGGTGTTTGCCGCCAGAAGTGGCCGCTATTTGCTCGTACTCGACGGGCGACGAGCGGCGGCGGCGGCGGCGGCGGCGGCGGCGGCGGCGGCGGCGGCGGCGGCGGCGGCGGCGGCGGCGGCGGTGGTGGTGGTGGTGGTGGTGGTGGCGGGAGAGGTGATGATGGCGGGAGAGGTGATGATGGCGGGAGAGGTGATGATGGCGGGAGAGGTGGGTCTGTGACCTGGTAGAAGACCGACGGACCGGCGCCTGTTCTATTTGCTGAGGTTGGCAGGTGATGGCTAAGGCCAGACGAGGAGACGGGATACTGGATACTGGAGACTGGAGACGGGAGACGGGAGACGGGAGACGGGAGACGGGAGACGGGAGACGGGAGACGGGAGACGGGAGACGGGAGACGGGAGACGGGAGACGGGAGACGGGAGACGGGAGACGGGAGACGGGAGACGGGAGACGGGAGACGGGAGACGGTACGGAGAACGAGAGGAGAATAATTGTTTTAAGCAATACCCGCAACAACAACAGAAACGCTAGACATCCCCAGGTATTCAAATTTCGCCTGTCGTGGACCCCCATGGTTCAGCGACAGTTTTGTTTCCGTATCAAACACAGTATGCAGTCTCTCAGAATTGGAGGGTCGCGGTGCACGGGTGGACATGCGAGGCCATACTGTCTACTGAATCTGCGGTGCCTTGATACGGCCCTACACGTGGTGGAGAGATCTCCTGTAGTACACACCTCAGCGACAGGCCATGGCCTAAAATGGTCCTGCACGTGGCATCGGGTGTAGGATGCACGATGACGTTCGGACTCTGCCATCCGAAATAGCGAGACATTGTTCCGAGACAGTGAGACATGGTAAGACGAATCGAGAGGCACATCCGCTCTGCCGTTTAGCATTGGTGAGGTGACGGAGGAGTTTTGTTCTCCTTCAGAGTCACATCCGCTGCTGTTTAGCATTGGTAAGGTGACTGAGGAGTTTTGTCCCCTTCAGAGTCACATCGCTCAGCTGTTTAGCACTGGTAAGGTGACTGGGAGTTGTTCCCCTTCTGGCCTGTGCCCTGGTGTTAATCGCAGGGCAGTGGAAGCTCGATGCATTGGCGGATACAGAACGGAATTGAAGTTGGTTTGGGGAAAACATAAAAAATAACCATAGGTGCTCTCAACTTTTAGGTCAGGCCAATTTAGGTCAGGCTCCAGAGGTCACCAAATGTCACGATGACATTTTCTTCCAAAAACGTTTTTCGTGAATAACTTTGCATCGGTTGCGCATAGAGCAATATTTTTAACACCATCGTTTTTGCCTCGTCAAGACATTTAAACACATATTGATGGTGACCAGTTAGGTCAACTTCAAAATTTGACCGCAGGTCAAGGTCACCAAGTCACCAGGTTTTACCCAGGTGGGTCATGTTGAATATTGGGCGATGCGTCTCGACGGGACAAACACAGTGGGGCCAGTCGCATGTTCCTATCTTTGTTCTATCAGGAGTTATTGGCAAAAAAGTGCTGATTACCTCAGATGACCTGAGCTGATCTCAGTGGCGGATCCAGGATTTTCTAAGGCAGGGGGCATCAGGCCCGAGGGCGGCATATTTCCTCGGTAACAGGGGCGGCATGGTCCAAAGGGGCGGCAATCCAATATGTCAATTAAACGGGTCAAATATGCCTCTTCCTTAACCCGCGCCCCCGGGGGGGGGGGGGGGGCAGAATCTGCCCCCTCCCGGATTTTCTCAGTATCTTGACAACTGTGATGGATATTGACGTGAAACGTTCCGTACCTTATGTTGCATCCATTTTACGTCTTCTCTCAACATGTCAGTTGGGCAAACTACAGAGGCGATACAAAATAGATCAATCAATTTTTAGATTTTGTTATGCCCATATTTGGGCATACATGCAGTATCAAACTGTGAGGCCTGTCATTAGGACAATTCGGAGCAACATACGCATACTCGGAGGTTAAAAAGTGTCTGAGAACATGTTGTCCATCAATATATCGGAATAATAAATGAGACCATATTCGGTAATTCCCCTTATTTCACGTAAATGACGATCTAAATATTGATTCCGCGACGCAACGACCAGTGTGAAATACATTTTTAGATCGGTAGTCAGCCGGCTAATCCAATTTTAGATCATGAAGTCAGGTGGCGAATCAAAATTAAATCGCTGAGGCTGCTGCGAGTGCCGAAATTGAGATCGCCGACCCTTACTTTGGCCATATCTGCTAAAGTAGGGATCTGATCATACAAGTACAAGACAATAAATATGATGGCGCGATTCGTGCAGTTTCAACCGAAAAAAATCCAGGGGTGATGGGCATTTTTGTTAGGGGTGATGGGGTGTTTGAAGGTGTGAATGTCAGGAAAACAATACATTTTTAGATCGGATCTCCTTATAAGGGCATGCTCCGCCCATTTTGATGACGTCACGACCTAATTTTTGATCGATCCATTTTTAGATCGCCTCCCCGTAGTTTGCCCAACTGATGTCATTTAAATTAGTGAAGTAGTTAAGGAGATAATAACGTTTAAGTGACGTCAGGTCATACCATTTTTGGTGGGAAAACGATAAATGTTTGAAAAACCGTAGACAATCGAGTTGTAAAGCAAATTGCAAAAAAAATCAAATGAAAGAAAATACAATTTTCTTCAAAAAGGCACGATGTTTTCCGAGGGTGGCATGATGCCTTCCGAGGGCGGCATGATGCCTTCCGAGGGTGGCATGATGCATTCCGAGGGCGTCATGATGCCTTCCGAGGGCGGCGATGTACCTTCTGAGGGCGGCATAATGCGTTGTGAGGGCGGCAAGCTGTCTTCTGAGGGTGCCAGGGTGCCTTTCAACAGTGCTACGACTATGTCAGTAGACACAAGGGCGCCCTGGTGGCCTCCCGAGAACGCTACAGCGCCTTCGGCGCCGGCAAATCCTTTGCAAGAACGTCGTCGCGGCGCCTTCGGCGCCGCGGTGCCCGAGGGCGCCGTTTTCTAAGGCAGGGGGCTTCAGCCCCTACGGCCCCCCTGGATCCGCTACTGGCTGATCTTGCCGAGGTCACTGACCAACAATTGCACCTGGATCATCAATAATTAGCTAAAATAAAACGATTCTGAAAAAGTGACCTGATCTAATGCCTATTCTCTGAATAGGAAGCATTTGTATATTAACCAATTGACTTATAATGGGGAGGTCACGAAATTGACCTGACCTTAGGTCATCGATATAAACAAAATCT
>JAXIVJ010014441.1:0-34379 GCA_036785665.1 Chirona hameri | reverse complement strand
TGGGAGGCCTCTGGGAGGTCACACACTGGAGACCTTGTGAGAACTGTACACCGCGTATCAACACGGATACTGGGAGGCCTCTGGGAAGTCACACACTGGAGACCCTGTGAGAACTACACCGCGTATCAACACTGGGAGGCCTCTGGGAGGTCACACACTGGAGACTTTGTGAGAACTGCATACCGCGTATCAACACGGACACTGGGAGGCCTCTGGGAGGTCACACACTGGAGACCCTGTGAGAACTGCACACCGCGTATCAACACGGACACTGCGAGGCCTCTGGGAAGTCACACACTGGAGATCCTGTGAGAACTGCACACCGCGTATCAACACGGACACTGGGAGGCCTCTGGGAGGTCACACACTGGAGACCGTGTGAGAACTGCACACCGCGTATCAACACGGACACTGGGAGGCCTCTGGGAGGTCACACACTGGAGACCTTGTGAGAACTGCACACCGCGTATCAACACTGGGAGGCCTCTGGGAGGTCACACACTGGAGACCTTGTGAGAACTGCACACCGCGTATCAACACTGGGAGGCCTCTGGGAGGTCACACACTGGAGACCTTGTGAGAACTGCACACCGCGTATCAACGACACTGGGAGGCCTCTGGGAAGTCACACACTGGAGACCTTGTGAGAACTGCACACCGCGTATCAACGGACTGGGAGGCCTCTGGGAGGTCACACACTGGAGACCTTGTGAGAACTGCACACCGCGTATCAACACGGACACTGGGAGGCCTCTGGGAGGTCACACACTGGAGACCTTGTGAGAACTGCACACCGCGTATCAACACGGACACTGGGAGGCCTCTGGGAAGTCACACACTGGAGACCCTGTGAGAACTGCACACCGCGTATCAACACTGGACACTGGGAGGCCTCTGGGAAGTCACACACTGGAGACCTTGTGAGAACTGCACACCGCGTATCAACACGGACACTGGGAGGCCTCTGGGAAGTCACACACTGGAGACCTTGTGAGAACTGCACACCGCGTATCAACACGGACACTGGGAGGCCTCTGGGAGGTCACACACTGGAGACCTTGTGAGAACTGCACACCGCGTATCAACACGGACACTGGGAGGCCTCTGGGAGGTCACACACTGGAGACCTTGTGAGAACTGCACACCGCGTATGAACACGGACACTGGGAGGCCTCTGGGAAGTCACACACTGGAGACCCTGTGAGAACTGCACACCGCGTATCAACACGGACACTGGGAGGCCTCTGGGAAGTCACACACTGGAGACCCTGTGAGAACTGCACACCGCGTATCAACACGGACACTGGGAGGCCTCTGGGAAGTCACACACTGGAGACCTTGTGAGAACTGCACACCGCGTATCAACACGGACACTGGGAGGCCTCTGGGAGGTCACACACTGGAGACCTTGTGAGAACTGCACACCGCGTATGAACACGGACACTGGGAGGCCTCTGGGAAGTCACACACTGGAGACCTTGTGAGAACTGCACACCGCGTATCAACACGGACACTGGGAGGCCTCTGGGAAGTCACACACTGGAGACCTTGTGAGAACTGCACACCGCGTATGAACACGGACACTGGGAGGCCTCTGGGAAGTCACACACTGGAGACCCTGTGAGAACTGCACACCGCGTATCAACACGGACACTGGGAGGCCTCTGGGAAGTCACACACTGGAGACCTTGTGAGAACTGCACACCGCGTATCAACACGGACACTTGGAGGCCTCTGGGAAGTCACACACTGGAGACCTTGTGAGAACTGCACACCGCGTATGAACACGGACACTGGGAGGCCTCTGGGAAGTCACACACTGGAGAACTTGTGAGAACTGCACACCGCGTATCAACACGGACACTGGGAGGCCTCTGGGAGGTCACACACTGGAGACCTTGTGAGAACTGCACACCGCGTATCAACACTGGGAGGCCTCTGGGAGGTCACACACTGGAGACCCTGTGAGAACTGCACACCGCGTATCAACACTGGGAGGCCTCTGGGAGGTCACACACTGGAGACCTTGTGAGAACTGTACACCGCGTATCAACACGGATACTGGGAGGCCTCTGGGAAGTCACACACTGGAGACCCTGTGAGAACTGCACACCGCGTATCAACACTGGGAGGCCTCTGGGAGGTCACACACTGGAGACCTTGTGAGAACTGTACACCGCGTATCAACACGGATACTGGGAGGCCTCTGGGAAGTCACACACTGGAGACCCTGTGAGAACTGCACACTGCGTATCAACACTGGGAGGCCTCTGGGAAGTTACACACTGGAGATCCTGTGAGAACTGCACACCGCGTATCAACACGGACACTGGGAGGCCTCTGGGAAGTCACACACTGGAGACCCTGTGAGAACTGCACACCGCGTATCAACACTGGGAGGCCTCTGGGAGGTCACACACTGGAGACCTTGTGAGAACTGTACACCGCGTATCAACACGGATACTGGGAGGCCTCTGGGAAGTCACACACTGGAGACCCTGTGAGAACTGCACACCGCGTATCAACACGGACACTGGGAGGCCTCTGGGAAGTCACACACTGGAGACCCTGTGAGAACTGCACACCGCGTATCAACACGGACACTGGGAGGCCTCTGGGAAGTCACACACTGGAGACCCTGTGAGAACTGCACACCGCGTATCAACACGGACACTGGGAGGCCTCTGGGAAGTCACACACTGGAGACCTTGTGAGAACTGCACACCGCGTATCAACACTGGGAGGCCTCTGGGAAGTCACACACTGGAGACCCTGTGAGAACTGCACACCGCGTATCAACACTGGGAGGCCTCTGGGAAGTCACACACTGGAGACCCTGTGAGAACTGCACACCGCGTATCAACACGGACACTGGGAGGCCTCTGGGAAGTCACACACTGGAGACCCTGTGAGAACTGCACACCGCGTATCAACACGGACACTGGGAGGCCTCTGGGAAGTCACACACTGGAGACCCTGTGAGAACTGTACACCGCGTATCAACACTGGGAGGCCTCTGGGAGGTCACACACTGGAGACCTTGTGAGAACTGCACACCGCGTATCAACACGGACACTGGGAGGCCTCTGGGAAGTCACTTACTGGAGATCCTGTGAGAACTGCACACCGCGTATCAACACGGACACTGGGAGGCCTCTGGGAAGTCACACACTGGAGACCCTGTGAGAACTGCACACCGCGTATCAACACGGACACTGGGAGGCCTCTGGGAAGTCACACACTGGAGACCCTGTGAGAACTGCACACCGCGTATCAACACGGACACTGGGAGGCCTCTGGGAAGTCACACACTGGAGACCTTGTGAGAACTGCACACCGCGTATCAACACTGGGAGGCCTCTGGGAAGTCACACACTGGAGACCTTGTGAGAACTGCACACCGCGTATCAACACTGGGAGGCCTCTGGGAGGTCACACACTGGAGACCTTGTGAGAACTGCACACCGCGTATCAACACGGACACTGGGAGGCCTCTGGGAAGTCACACACTGGAGACCCTGTGAGAACTGCACACCGCGTATCAACACGGACACTGGGAGGCCTCTGGGAAGTCACACACTGGAGACCTTGTGAGAACTGCACACCGCGTATCAACACTGGGAGGCCTCTGGGAAGTCACACACTGGAGACCCTGTGAGAACTGCACACCGCGTATCAACACTGGGAGGCCTCTGGGAGGTCACACACTGGAGACCTTGTGAGAACTGTACACCGCGTATCAACACGGATACTGGGAGGCCTCTGGGAAGTCACACACTGGAGACCCTGTGAGAACTACACCGCGTATCAACACTGGGAGGCCTCTGGGAGGTCACACACTGGAGACTTTGTGAGAACTGCATACCGCGTATCAACACGGACACTGGGAGGCCTCTGGGAGGTCACACACTGGAGACCCTGTGAGAACTGCACACCGCGTATCAACACGGACACTGCGAGGCCTCTGGGAAGTCACACACTGGAGATCCTGTGAGAACTGCACACCGCGTATCAACACGGACACTGGGAGGCCTCTGGGAGGTCACACACTGGAGACCGTGTGAGAACTGCACACCGCGTATCAACACGGACACTGGGAGGCCTCTGGGAGGTCACACACTGGAGACCTTGTGAGAACTGCACACCGCGTATCAACACTGGGAGGCCTCTGGGAGGTCACACACTGGAGACCTTGTGAGAACTGCACACCGCGTATCAACACTGGAGGCCTCTGGGAGGTCACACACTGGAGACCTTGTGAGAACTGCACACCGCGTATCAACACTGGGAGGCCTCTGGGAAGTCACACACTGGAGACCCTGTGAGAACTGCACACCGCGTATCAACACTGGGAGGCCTCTGGGAGGTCACACACTGGAGACCTTGTGAGAACTGCACACCGCGTATCAACACGGACACTGGGAGGCCTCTGGGAGGTCACACACTGGAGACCTTGTGAGAACTGCACACCGCGTATCAACACGGACACTGGGAGGCCTCTGGGAAGTCACACACTGGAGACCCTGTGAGAACTGCACACCGCGTATCAACATGGACACTGGGAGGCCTCTGGGAAGTCACACACTGGAGACCTTGTGAGAACTGCACACCGCGTATCAACACGGACACTGGGAGGCCTCTGGGAAGTCACACACTGGAGACCTTGTGAGAACTGCACACCGCGTATCAACACGGACACTGGGAGGCCTCTGGGAGGTCACACACTGGAGACCTTGTGAGAACTGCACACCGCGTATCAACACGGACACTGGGAGGCCTCTGGGAGGTCACACACTGGAGACCTTGTGAGAACTGCACACCGCGTATCAACACTGGGAGGCCTCTGGGAGGTCACACACTGGAGACCTTGTGAGAACTGCACACCGCGTATCAACACGGACACTGGGAGGCCTCTGGGAAGTCACACACTGGAGATCCTGTGAGAACTGCACACCGCGTATCAACACTGGGAGGCGTCTGGGAGGTCACACACTGGAGACCCTGTGAGAACTGCACACCGCGTATCAACACGGACACTGGGAGGCCTCTGGGAAGTCACACACTGGAGACCCTGTGAGAACTGCACACCGCGTATGAATACTGGGAGGCCTCTGGGAGGTCACACACTGGAGACCTTGTGAGAACTGCACACCGCGTATGAACACGGACACTGGGATGCCTCTGGGAAGTCACACACTGGAGACCTTGTGAGAACTGCACACCGCGTATCAACACTGGGAGGCCTCTGGGAGGTCACACACTGGAGACCCTGTGAGAACTGCACACCGCGTATCAACACGGACACTGGGAGGCCTCTGGGAAGTCACACACTGGAGACCTTGTGAGAACTGCACACCGCGTATCAACACGGACACTGGGAGGCCTCTGGGAGGTCACACACTGGAGACCTTGTGAGAACTGCACACCGCGTATGAACACGGACACTGGGAGGCCTCTGGGAAGTCACACACTGGAGACCTTGTGAGAACTGCACACCGCGTATCAACACGGACACTGGGAGGCCTCTGGGAGGTCACACACTGGAGACCTTGTGAGAACTGCACACCGCGTATCAACACGGACACTGGGAGGCCTCTGGGAAGTCACACACTGGAGATCCTGTGAGAACTGCACACCGCGTATCAACACTGGGAGGCGTCTGGGAGGTCACACACTGGAGACCTTGTGAGAATTGCACACCGCGTATCAACACGGACACTGGGAGGCCTCTGGGAAGTCACACACTGGAGATCCTGTGAGAACTGCACACCGCGTATCAACACTGGGAGGCGTCTGGGAGGTCACACACTGGAGACCTTGTGAGAACTGCACACCGCGTATCAACACGGACACTGGGAGGCCTCTGGGAAGTCACACACTGGAGACCTTGTGAGAACTGCACACCGCGTATGAATACTGGGAGGCCTCTGGGAGGTCACACACTGGAGACCTTGTGAGAACTGCACACCGCGTTTCAACACTGGGAGGCCTCTGGGAGGTCACACACTGGAGACCTTGTGAGAACTGCACACTGCGTATCAACACGGACACTGGGAGGCCTCTGGGAGGTCACACACTGGAGACCTTGTGAGAACTGCACACCGCGTATCAACACGGACACTGGGAGGCCTCTGGGAAGTCACACACTGGAGACCTTGTGAGAACTGCACACCGCGTATCAACACGGACACTGGGAGGCCTCTGGGAAGTCACACACTGGAGACCTTGTGAGAACTGCACACCGCGTATCAACACGGACACTGGGAGGCCTCTGGGAAGTCACACACTGGAGACCTTGTGAGAACTGCACACCGCGTATCAACACTGGGAGGCCTCTGGGAGGTCACACACTGGAGACCTTGTGAGAACTGCACACCGCGTATCAACACGGACACTGGGAGGCCTCTGGGAAGTCACACACTGGAGACCTTGTGAGAACTGCACACCGCGTATCAACACTGGGAGGCCTCTGGGAGGTCACACACTGGGGACCTTGTGAGAACTGCACACCGCGTATCAACACGGACACTGGGAGGCCTCTGGGAAGTCACACACTGGAGACCTTGTGAGAACTGTACACCGCGTATCAACACGGACACTGGGAGGCCTCTGGGAAGTCACACACTGGAGACCTTGTGAGAACTGCACACCGCGTATCAACACTGGGAGGCCTCTGGGAGGTCACACACTGGAGACCCTGTGAGAACTGCACACCGCGTATCAACACTGGGAGGCCTCTGGGAAGTCACACACTGGAGACCTTGTGAGAACTGCACACCGCGTATCAACACTGGGAGGCCTCCGGGAGGTCACACACTGGAGACCTTGTGAGAACTGTACACCGCGTATCAACACGGACACTGGGAGGCCTCTGGGAAGTCACACACTGGAGACCTTGTGAGAACTGCACACCGCGTATCAACACGGACACTGGGAGGCCTCTGGGAAGTCACACACTGGAGATCCTGTGAGAACTGCACACCGCGTATCAACACTAAGAGGCCTCTGGGAGGTCACACACTGGAGACCGTGTGAGAACTGCACACCGCGTATCAACACTGACACTGGGAGGCCTCTGGGAAGTCACACACTGGAGACCTTGTGAGAACTGCACACCGCGTATGGACACGGACACTGGGAGGCCTCTGGTAAGTCACACACTGGAGACCCTGTGAGAACTGCACACCGCGTATCAACACTGGAGGCCTCTGGGAGGTCACACACTGGAGACCTTGTGAGAACTGCACACCGCGTATCAACACGGACACTGGGAGGCCTCTGGGAAGTCACACACTGGAGACCCTGTGAGAACTGCACACCGCGTATCAACACGGACACTGGGAGGCCTCTGGGAGGTCACACACTGGAGACCCTGTGAGAACTGTACACCGCGTATGAACACGGACACTGGGAGGCCTCTGGGAAGTCACACACTGGAGACCCTGTGAGAACTGTACACCGCGTATCAACACTGGGAGGCCTCTGGGAAGTCACACACTGGAGACCCTGTGAGAACTGCACACCGCGTATCAACACTGGGAGGCCTCTGGGAGGTCACACACTGGAGACCTTGTGAGAACTGCACACCGCGTATCAACACTGGGAGGCCTCTGGGAAGTCACACACTGGAGACCTTGTGAGAACTGCACACCGCGTATCAACACGGACACTGGGAGGCCTCTGGGAGGTCACACACTGGAGACCCTGTGAGAACTGTACACCGCGTATCAACACTGGGAGGCCTCTGGGAAGTCACACACTGGAGACCCTGTGAGAACTGCACACCGCGTATCAACACTGGGAGGCCTCTGGGAGGTCACACACTGGAGACCTTGTGAGAACTGCACACCGCGTATCAACACTGGGAGGCCTCTGGGAAGTCACACACTGGAGACCTTGTGAGAACTGCACACCGCGTATCAACACGGACACTGGGAGGCCTCTGGGAGGTCACACACTGGAGACCCTGTGAGAACTGCACACCGCGTATCAACACGGACACTGGGAGGCCTCTGGGAAGTCACACACTGGAGACCCTGTGAGAACTGCACACCGCGTATGGACACGGACACTGGGAGGCCTCTCGGAGGTCACACACTGGAGACCCTGTGAGAACTGCACACCGCGTATCAACACGGACACTGGGAGGCCTCTGGGAGGTCACACACTGGAGACCTTGTGAGAACTGCACACCGCGTATCAACACGGACACTGGGAGGCCTCTGGGAAGTCACACACTGGAGACCTTGTGAGAACTGCACACCGCGTATCAACACGGACACTGGGAGGCCTCTGGGAAGTCACACACTGGAGACCTTGTGAGAACTGCACACCGCGTATCAACACTGGGAGGCCTCTGGGAGGTCACACACTGGAGACCTTGTGAGAACTGTACACCGCGTATCAACACGGATACTGGGAGGCCTCTGGGAAGTCACACACTGGAGACCCTGTGAGAACTGCACACTGCGTATCAACACTGGGAGGCCTCTGGGAAGTTACACACTGGAGATCCTGTGAGAACTGCACACCGCGTATCAACACGGACACTGGGAGGCCTCTGGGAAGTCACACACTGGAGACCCTGTGAGAACTGCACACCGCGTATCAACACTGGGAGGCCTCTGGGAGGTCACACACTGGAGACCTTGTGAGAACTGTACACCGCGTATCAACACGGATACTGGGAGGCCTCTGGGAAGTCACACACTGGAGACCCTGTGAGAACTGCACACCGCGTATCAACACGGACACTGGGAGGCCTCTGGGAAGTCACACACTGGAGACCCTGTGAGAACTGCACACCGCGTATCAACACGGACACTGGGAGGCCTCTGGGAAGTCACACACTGGAGACCCTGTGAGAACTGCACACCGCGTATCAACACGGACACTGGGAGGCCTCTGGGAAGTCACACACTGGAGACCTTGTGAGAACTGCACACCGCGTATCAACACTGGGAGGCCTCTGGGAAGTCACACACTGGAGACCCTGTGAGAACTGCACACCGCGTATCAACACTGGGAGGCCTCTGGGAAGTCACACACTGGAGACCCTGTGAGAACTGCACACCGCGTATCAACACGGACACTGGGAGGCCTCTGGGAAGTCACACACTGGAGACCCTGTGAGAACTGCACACCGCGTATCAACACGGACACTGGGAGGCCTCTGGGAAGTCACACACTGGAGACCCTGTGAGAACTGTACACCGCGTATCAACACTGGGAGGCCTCTGGGAGGTCACACACTGGAGACCTTGTGAGAACTGCACACCGCGTATCAACACGGACACTGGGAGGCCTCTGGGAAGTCACACACTGGAGATCCTGTGAGAACTGCACACCGCGTATCAACACGGACACTGGGAGGCCTCTGGGAAGTCACACACTGGAGACCCTGTGAGAACTGCACACCGCGTATCAACACGGACACTGGGAGGCCTCTGGGAAGTCACACACTGGAGACCCTGTGAGAACTGCACACCGCGTATCAACACGGACACTGGGAGGCCTCTGGGAAGTCACACACTGGAGACCTTGTGAGAACTGCACACCGCGTATCAACACTGGGAGGCCTCTGGGAAGTCACACACTGGAGACCTTGTGAGAACTGCACACCGCGTATCAACACTGGGAGGCCTCTGGGAGGTCACACACTGGAGACCTTGTGAGAACTGCACACCGCGTATCAACACGGACACTGGGAGGCCTCTGGGAAGTCACACACTGGAGACCCTGTGAGAACTGCACACCGCGTATCAACACGGACACTGGGAGGCCTCTGGGAAGTCACACACTGGAGACCTTGTGAGAACTGCACACCGCGTATCAACACTGGGAGGCCTCTGGGAAGTCACACACTGGAGACCCTGTGAGAACTGCACACCGCGTATCAACACTGGGAGGCCTCTGGGAGGTCACACACTGGAGACCTTGTGAGAACTGTACACCGCGTATCAACACGGATACTGGGAGGCCTCTGGGAAGTCACACACTGGAGACCCTGTGAGAACTACACCGCGTATCAACACTGGGAGGCCTCTGGGAGGTCACACACTGGAGACTTTGTGAGAACTGCATACCGCGTATCAACACGGACACTGGGAGGCCTCTGGGAGGTCACACACTGGAGACCCTGTGAGAACTGCACACCGCGTATCAACACGGACACTGCGAGGCCTCTGGGAAGTCACACACTGGAGATCCTGTGAGAACTGCACACCGCGTATCAACACGGACACTGGGAGGCCTCTGGGAGGTCACACACTGGAGACCGTGTGAGAACTGCACACCGCGTATCAACACGGACACTGGGAGGCCTCTGGGAGGTCACACACTGGAGACCTTGTGAGAACTGCACACCGCGTATCAACACTGGGAGGCCTCTGGGAGGTCACACACTGGAGACCTTGTGAGAACTGCACACCGCGTATCAACACTGGGAGGCCTCTGGGAGGTCACACACTGGAGACCTTGTGAGAACTGCACACCGCGTATCAACACTGGGAGGCCTCTGGGAAGTCACACACTGGAGACCCTGTGAGAACTGCACACCGCGTATCAACACTGGGAGGCCTCTGGGAGGTCACACACTGGAGACCTTGTGAGAACTGCACACCGCGTATCAACACGGACACTGGGAGGCCTCTGGGAGGTCACACACTGGAGACCTTGTGAGAACTGCACACCGCGTATCAACACGGACACTGGGAGGCCTCTGGGAAGTCACACACTGGAGACCCTGTGAGAACTGCACACCGCGTATCAACATGGACACTGGGAGGCCTCTGGGAAGTCACATACTGGAGACCTTGTGAGAACTGCACACCGCGTATCAACACGGACACTGGGAGGCCTCTGGGAAGTCACACACTGGAGACCTTGTGAGAACTGCACACCGCGTATCAACACGGACACTGGGAGGCCTCTGGGAGGTCACACACTGGAGACCTTGTGAGAACTGCACACCGCGTATCAACACGGACACTGGGAGGCCTCTGGGAGGTCACACACTGGAGACCTTGTGAGAACTGCACACCGCGTATCAACACTGGGAGGCCTCTGGGAGGTCACACACTGGAGACCTTGTGAGAACTGCACACCGCGTATCAACACGGACACTGGGAGGCCTCTGGGAAGTCACACACTGGAGATCCTGTGAGAACTGCACACCGCGTATCAACACTGGGAGGCGTCTGGGAGGTCACACACTGGAGACCCTGTGAGAACTGCACACCGCGTATCAACACGGACACTGGGAGGCCTCTGGGAAGTCACACACTGGAGACCCTGTGAGAACTGCACACCGCGTATGAATACTGGGAGGCCTCTGGGAGGTCACACACTGGAGACCTTGTGAGAACTGCACACCGCGTATGAACACGGACACTGGGATGCCTCTGGGAAGTCACACACTGGAGACCTTGTGAGAACTGCACACCGCGTATCAACACTGGGAGGCCTCTGGGAGGTCACACACTGGAGACCCTGTGAGAACTGCACACCGCGTATCAACACGGACACTGGGAGGCCTCTGGGAAGTCACACACTGGAGACCTTGTGAGAACTGCACACCGCGTATCAACACGGACACTGGGAGGCCTCTGGGAGGTCACACACTGGAGACCTTGTGAGAACTGCACACCGCGTATGAACACGGACACTGGGAGGCCTCTGGGAAGTCACACACTGGAGACCTTGTGAGAACTGCACACCGCGTATCAACACGGACACTGGGAGGCCTCTGGGAGGTCACACACTGGAGACCTTGTGAGAACTGCACACCGCGTATCAACACGGACACTGGGAGGCCTCTGGGAAGTCACACACTGGAGATCCTGTGAGAACTGCACACCGCGTATCAACACTGGGAGGCGTCTGGGAGGTCACACACTGGAGACCTTGTGAGAATTGCACACCGCGTATCAACACGGACACTGGGAGGCCTCTGGGAAGTCACACACTGGAGATCCTGTGAGAACTGCACACCGCGTATCAACACTGGGAGGCGTCTGGGAGGTCACACACTGGAGACCTTGTGAGAACTGCACACCGCGTATCAACACGGACACTGGGAGGCCTCTGGGAAGTCACACACTGGAGACCTTGTGAGAACTGCACACCGCGTATGAATACTGGGAGGCCTCTGGGAGGTCACACACTGGAGACCTTGTGAGAACTGCACACCGCGTTTCAACACTGGGAGGCCTCTGGGAGGTCACACACTGGAGACCTTGTGAGAACTGCACACTGCGTATCAACACGGACACTGGGAGGCCTCTGGGAGGTCACACACTGGAGACCTTGTGAGAACTGCACACCGCGTATCAACACGGACACTGGGAGGCCTCTGGGAAGTCACACACTGGAGACCTTGTGAGAACTGCACACCGCGTATCAACACGGACACTGGGAGGCCTCTGGGAAGTCACACACTGGAGACCTTGTGAGAACTGCACACCGCGTATCAACACGGACACTGGGAGGCCTCTGGGAAGTCACACACTGGAGACCTTGTGAGAACTGCACACCGCGTATCAACACTGGGAGGCCTCTGGGAGGTCACACACTGGAGACCTTGTGAGAACTGCACACCGCGTATCAACACGGACACTGGGAGGCCTCTGGGAAGTCACACACTGGAGACCTTGTGAGAACTGCACACCGCGTATCAACACGGACACTGGGAGGCCTCTGGGAAGTCACACACTGGAGACCTTGTGAGAACTGCACACCGCGTATCAACACTGGGAGGCCTCTGGGAGGTCACACACTGGGGACCTTGTGAGAACTGCACACCGCGTATCAACACGGACACTGGGAGGCCTCTGGGAAGTCACACACTGGAGACCTTGTGAGAACTGTACACCGCGTATCAACACGGACACTGGGAGGCCTCTGGGAAGTCACACACTGGAGACCTTGTGAGAACTGCACACCGCGTATCAACACTGGGAGGCCTCTGGGAGGTCACACACTGGAGACCCTGTGAGAACTGCACACCGCGTATCAACACTGGGAGGCCTCTGGGAAGTCACACACTGGAGACCTTGTGAGAACTGCACACCGCGTATCAACACTGGGAGGCCTGCGGGAGGTCACACACTGGAGACCTTGTGAGAACTGTACACCGCGTATCAACACGGACACTGGGAGGCCTCTGGGAAGTCACACACTGGAGACCTTGTGAGAACTGCACACCGCGTATCAACACTGGGAGGCCTCTGGGAGGTCACACACTGGAGACCTTGTGAGAACTGCACACCGCGTATCAACACGGACACTGGGAGGCCTCTGGGAAGTCACACACTGGAGACCCTGTGAGAACTGCACACCGCGTATCAACACTGGGAGGCCTCTGGGAAGTCACACACTGGAGACCCTGTGAGAACTGCACACCGCGTATCAACACTGGGAGGCCTCTGGGAAGTCACACACTGGAGACCCTGTGAGAATTGCACACCACGTATCAACACTGGGAGGCCTCTGGGAAGTCACACACTGGAGACCTTGTGAGAACTGCACACCGCGTATCAACACGGACACTGGGAGGCCTCTGGGAAGTCACACACTGGAGATCCTGTGAGAACTGCACACCGCGTATCAACACTAAGAGGCCTCTGGGAGGTCACACACTGGAGACCGTGTGAGAACTGCACACCGCGTATCAACACTGACACTGGGAGGCCTCTGGGAAGTCACACACTGGAGACCTTGTGAGAACTGCACACCGCGTATGGACACGGACACTGGGAGGCCTCTGGTAAGTCACACACTGGAGACCCTGTGAGAACTGCACACCGCGTATCAACACTGGGAGGCCTCTGGGAGGTCACACACTGGAGACCTTGTGAGAACTGCACACCGCGTATCAACACGGACACTGGGAGGCCTCTGGGAAGTCACACACTGGAGACCCTGTGAGAACTGCACACCGCGTATCAACACGGACACTGGGAGGCCTCTGGGAGGTCACACACTGGAGACCCTGTGAGAACTGTACACCGCGTATGAACACGGACACTGGGAGGCCTCTGGGAAGTCACACACTGGAGACCCTGTGAGAACTGTACACCGCGTATCAACACTGGGAGGCCTCTGGGAAGTCACACACTGGAGACCCTGTGAGAACTGCACACCGCGTATCAACACTGGGAGGCCTCTGGGAGGTCACACACTGGAGACCTTGTGAGAACTGCACACCGCGTATCAACACTGGGAGGCCTCTGGGAAGTCACACACTGGAGACCTTGTGAGAACTGCACACCGCGTATCAACACGGACACTGGGAGGCCTCTGGGAGGTCACACACTGGAGACCCTGTGAGAACTGTACACCGCGTATCAACACTGGGAGGCCTCTGGGAAGTCACACACTGGAGACCCTGTGAGAACTGCACACCGCGTATCAACACTGGGAGGCCTCTGGGAGGTCACACACTGGAGACCTTGTGAGAACTGCACACCGCGTATCAACACTGGGAGGCCTCTGGGAAGTCACACACTGGAGACCTTGTGAGAACTGCACACCGCGTATCAACACGGACACTGGGAGGCCTCTGGGAGGTCACACACTGGAGACCCTGTGAGAACTGCACACCGCGTATCAACACGGACACTGGGAGGCCTCTGGGAAGTCACACACTGGAGACCCTGTGAGAACTGCACACCGCGTATGGACACGGACACTGGGAGGCCTCTCGGAGGTCACACACTGGAGACCCTGTGAGAACTGCACACCGCGTATCAACACGGACACTGGGAGGCCTCTGGGAGGTCACACACTGGAGACCTTGTGAGAACTGCACACCGCGTATCAACACGGACACTGGGAGGCCTCTGGGAAGTCACACACTGGAGACCTTGTGAGAACTGCACACCGCGTATCAACACGGACACTGGGAGGCCTCTGGGAAGTCACACACTGGAGACCTTGTGAGAACTGCACACCGCGTATCAACACTGGGAGGCCTCTGGGAGGTCACACACTGGAGACCTTGTGAGAACTGTACACCGCGTATCAACACGGATACTGGGAGGCCTCTGGGAAGTCACACACTGGAGACCCTGTGAGAACTGCACACTGCGTATCAACACTGGGAGGCCTCTGGGAAGTTACACACTGGAGATCCTGTGAGAACTGCACACCGCGTATCAACACGGACACTGGGAGGCCTCTGGGAAGTCACACACTGGAGACCCTGTGAGAACTGCACACCGCGTATCAACACTGGGAGGCCTCTGGGAGGTCACACACTGGAGACCTTGTGAGAACTGTACACCGCGTATCAACACGGATACTGGGAGGCCTCTGGGAAGTCACACACTGGAGACCCTGTGAGAACTGCACACCGCGTATCAACACGGACACTGGGAGGCCTCTGGGAAGTCACACACTGGAGACCCTGTGAGAACTGCACACCGCGTATCAACACGGACACTGGGAGGCCTCTGGGAAGTCACACACTGGAGACCCTGTGAGAACTGCACACCGCGTATCAACACGGACACTGGGAGGCCTCTGGGAAGTCACACACTGGAGACCTTGTGAGAACTGCACACCGCGTATCAACACTGGGAGGCCTCTGGGAAGTCACACACTGGAGACCCTGTGAGAACTGCACACCGCGTATCAACACTGGGAGGCCTCTGGGAAGTCACACACTGGAGACCCTGTGAGAACTGCACACCGCGTATCAACACGGACACTGGGAGGCCTCTGGGAAGTCACACACTGGAGACCCTGTGAGAACTGCACACCGCGTATCAACACGGACACTGGGAGGCCTCTGGGAAGTCACACACTGGAGACCCTGTGAGAACTGTACACCGCGTATCAACACTGGGAGGCCTCTGGGAGGTCACACACTGGAGACCTTGTGAGAACTGCACACCGCGTATCAACACGGACACTGGGAGGCCTCTGGGAAGTCACACACTGGAGATCCTGTGAGAACTGCACACCGCGTATCAACACGGACACTGGGAGGCCTCTGGGAAGTCACACACTGGAGACCCTGTGAGAACTGCACACCGCGTATCAACACGGACACTGGGAGGCCTCTGGGAAGTCACACACTGGAGACCCTGTGAGAACTGCACACCGCGTATCAACACGGACACTGGGAGGCCTCTGGGAAGTCACACACTGGAGACCTTGTGAGAACTGCACACCGCGTATCAACACTGGGAGGCCTCTGGGAAGTCACACACTGGAGACCTTGTGAGAACTGCACACCGCGTATCAACACGGACACTGGGAGGCCTCTGGGAAGTCACACACTGGAGACCCTGTGAGAACTGCACACCGCGTATCAACACGGACACTGGGAGGCCTCTGGGAAGTCACACACTGGAGACCTTGTGAGAACTGCACACCGCGTATCAACACTGGGAGGCCTCTGGGAAGTCACACACTGGAGACCCTGTGAGAACTGCACACCGCGTATCAACACTGGGAGGCCTCTGGGAGGTCACACACTGGAGACCTTGTGAGAACTGTACACCGCGTATCAACACGGATACTGGGAGGCCTCTGGGAAGTCACACACTGGAGACCCTGTGAGAACTACACCGCGTATCAACACTGGGAGGCCTCTGGGAGGTCACACACTGGAGACTTTGTGAGAACTGCATACCGCGTATCAACACGGACACTGGGAGGCCTCTGGGAGGTCACACACTGGAGACCCTGTGAGAACTGCACACCGCGTATCAACACGGACACTGCGAGGCCTCTGGGAAGTCACACACTGGAGATCCTGTGAGAACTGCACACCGCGTATCAACACGGACACTGGGAGGCCTCTGGGAGGTCACACACTGGAGACCGTGTGAGAACTGCACACCGCGTATCAACACGGACACTGGGAGGCCTCTGGGAGGTCACACACTGGAGACCTTGTGAGAACTGCACACCGCGTATCAACACTGGGAGGCCTCTGGGAGGTCACACACTGGAGACCTTGTGAGAACTGCACACCGCGTATCAACACTGGGAGGCCTCTGGGAGGTCACACACTGGAGACCTTGTGAGAACTGCACACCGCGTATCAACACTGGGAGGCCTCTGGGAAGTCACACACTGGAGACCCTGTGAGAACTGCACACCGCGTATCAACACTGGGAGGCCTCTGGGAGGTCACACACTGGAGACCTTGTGAGAACTGCACACCGCGTATCAACACGGACACTGGGAGGCCTCTGGGAGGTCACACACTGGAGACCTTGTGAGAACTGCACACCGCGTATCAACACGGACACTGGGAGGCCTCTGGGAAGTCACACACTGGAGACCCTGTGAGAACTGCACACCGCGTATCAACATGGACACTGGGAGGCCTCTGGGAAGTCACATACTGGAGACCTTGTGAGAACTGCACACCGCGTATCAACACGGACACTGGGAGGCCTCTGGGAAGTCACACACTGGAGACCTTGTGAGAACTGCACACCGCGTATCAACACGGACACTGGGAGGCCTCTGGGAGGTCACACACTGGAGACCTTGTGAGAACTGCACACCGCGTATCAACACGGACACTGGGAGGCCTCTGGGAGGTCACACACTGGAGACCTTGTGAGAACTGCACACCGCGTATCAACACTGGGAGGCCTCTGGGAGGTCAAACACTGGAGACCTTGTGAGAACTGCACACCGCGTATCAACACGGACACTGGGAGGCCTCTGGGAAGTCACACACTGGAGATCCTGTGAGAACTGCACACCGCGTATCAACACTGGGAGGCGTCTGGGAGGTCACACACTGGAGACCCTGTGAGAACTGCACACCGCGTATCAACACGGACACTGGGAGGCCTCTGGGAAGTCACACACTGGAGACCCTGTGAGAACTGCACACCGCGTATGAATACTGGGAGGCCTCTGGGAGGTCACACACTGGAGACCTTGTGAGAACTGCACACCGCGTATGAACACGGACACTGGGATGCCTCTGGGAAGTCACACACTGGAGACCTTGTGAGAACTGCACACCGCGTATCAACACTGGGAGGCCTCTGGGAGGTCACACACTGGAGACCCTGTGAGAACTGCACACCGCGTATCAACACGGACACTGGGAGGCCTCTGGGAAGTCACACACTGGAGACCTTGTGAGAACTGCACACCGCGTATCAACACGGACACTGGGAGGCCTCTGGGAGGTCACACACTGGAGACCTTGTGAGAACTGCACACCGCGTATGAACACGGACACTGGGAGGCCTCTGGGAAGTCACACACTGGAGACCTTGTGAGAACTGCACACCGCGTATCAACACGGACACTGGGAGGCCTCTGGGAGGTCACACACTGGAGACCTTGTGAGAACTGCACACCGCGTATCAACACGGACACTGGGAGGCCTCTGGGAAGTCACACACTGGAGATCCTGTGAGAACTGCACACCGCGTATCAACACTGGGAGGCGTCTGGGAGGTCACACACTGGAGACCTTGTGAGAATTGCACACCGCGTATCAACACGGACACTGGGAGGCCTCTGGGAAGTCACACACTGGAGATCCTGTGAGAACTGCACACCGCGTATCAACACTGGGAGGCGTCTGGGAGGTCACACACTGGAGACCTTGTGAGAACTGCACACCGCGTATCAACACGGACACTGGGAGGCCTCTGGGAAGTCACACACTGGAGACCTTGTGAGAACTGCACACCGCGTATGAATACTGGGAGGCCTCTGGGAGGTCACACACTGGAGACCTTGTGAGAACTGCACACCGCGTTTCAACACTGGGAGGCCTCTGGGAGGTCACACACTGGAGACCTTGTGAGAACTGCACACTGCGTATCAACACGGACACTGGGAGGCCTCTGGGAGGTCACACACTGGAGACCGTGTGAGAACTGCACACCGCGTATCAACACTGACACTGGGAGGCCTCTGGGAAGTCACACACTGGAGACCTTGTGAGAACTGCACACCGCGTATGGACACGGACACTGGGAGGCCTCTGGTAAGTCACACACTGGAGACCCTGTGAGAACTGCACACCGCGTATCAACACTGGGAGGCCTCTGGGAGGTCACACACTGGAGACCTTGTGAGAACTGCACACCGCGTATCAACACGGACACTGGGAGGCCTCTGGGAAGTCACACACTGGAGACCCTGTGAGAACTGCACACCGCGTATCAACACGGACACTGGGAGGCCTCTGGGAGGTCACACACTGGAGACCCTGTGAGAACTGTACACCGCGTATGAACACGGACACTGGGAGGCCTCTGGGAAGTCACACACTGGAGACCCTGTGAGAACTGTACACCGCGTATCAACACTGGGAGGCCTCTGGGAAGTCACACACTGGAGACCCTGTGAGAACTGCACACCGCGTATCAACACTGGGAGGCCTCTGGGAGGTCACACACTGGAGACCTTGTGAGAACTGCACACCGCGTATCAACACTGGGAGGCCTCTGGGAAGTCACACACTGGAGACCTTGTGAGAACTGCACACCGCGTATCAACACGGACACTGGGAGGCCTCTGGGAGGTCACACACTGGAGACCCTGTGAGAACTGTACACCGCGTATCAACACTGGGAGGCCTCTGGGAAGTCACACACTGGAGACCCTGTGAGAACTGCACACCGCGTATCAACACTGGGAGGCCTCTGGGAGGTCACACACTGGAGACCTTGTGAGAACTGCACACCGCGTATCAACACTGGGAGGCCTCTGGGAAGTCACACACTGGAGACCTTGTGAGAACTGCACACCGCGTATCAACACGGACACTGGGAGGCCTCTGGGAGGTCACACACTGGAGACCCTGTGAGAACTGCACACCGCGTATCAACACGGACACTGGGAGGCCTCTGGGAAGTCACACACTGGAGACCCTGTGAGAACTGCACACCGCGTATGGACACGGACACTGGGAGGCCTCTCGGAGGTCACACACTGGAGACCCTGTGAGAACTGCACACCGCGTATCAACACGGACACTGGGAGGCCTCTGGGAGGTCACACACTGGAGACCTTGTGAGAACTGCACACCGCGTATCAACACGGACACTGGGAGGCCTCTGGGAAGTCACACACTGGAGACCTTGTGAGAACTGCACACCGCGTATCAACACGGACACTGGGAGGCCTCTGGGAAGTCACACACTGGAGACCTTGTGAGAACTGCACACCGCGTATCAACACTGGGAGGCCTCTGGGAGGTCACACACTGGAGACCTTGTGAGAACTGTACACCGCGTATCAACACGGATACTGGGAGGCCTCTGGGAAGTCACACACTGGAGACCCTGTGAGAACTGCACACTGCGTATCAACACTGGGAGGCCTCTGGGAAGTTACACACTGGAGATCCTGTGAGAACTGCACACCGCGTATCAACACGGACACTGGGAGGCCTCTGGGAAGTCACACACTGGAGACCCTGTGAGAACTGCACACCGCGTATCAACACTGGGAGGCCTCTGGGAGGTCACACACTGGAGACCTTGTGAGAACTGTACACCGCGTATCAACACGGATACTGGGAGGCCTCTGGGAAGTCACACACTGGAGACCCTGTGAGAACTGCACACCGCGTATCAACACGGACACTGGGAGGCCTCTGGGAAGTCACACACTGGAGACCCTGTGAGAACTGCACACCGCGTATCAACACGGACACTGGGAGGCCTCTGGGAAGTCACACACTGGAGACCCTGTGAGAACTGCACACCGCGTATCAACACGGACACTGGGAGGCCTCTGGGAAGTCACACACTGGAGACCTTGTGAGAACTGCACACCGCGTATCAACACTGGGAGGCCTCTGGGAAGTCACACACTGGAGACCCTGTGAGAACTGCACACCGCGTATCAACACTGGGAGGCCTCTGGGAAGTCACACACTGGAGACCCTGTGAGAACTGCACACCGCGTATCAACACGGACACTGGGAGGCCTCTGGGAAGTCACACACTGGAGACCCTGTGAGAACTGCACACCGCGTATCAACACGGACACTGGGAGGCCTCTGGGAAGTCACACACTGGAGACCCTGTGAGAACTGTACACCGCGTATCAACACTGGGAGGCCTCTGGGAGGTCACACACTGGAGACCTTGTGAGAACTGCACACCGCGTATCAACACGGACACTGGGAGGCCTCTGGGAAGTCACACACTGGAGATCCTGTGAGAACTGCACACCGCGTATCAACACGGACACTGGGAGGCCTCTGGGAAGTCACACACTGGAGACCCTGTGAGAACTGCACACCGCGTATCAACACGGACACTGGGAGGCCTCTGGGAAGTCACACACTGGAGACCCTGTGAGAACTGCACACCGCGTATCAACACGGACACTGGGAGGCCTCTGGGAAGTCACACACTGGAGACCTTGTGAGAACTGCACACCGCGTATCAACACTGGGAGGCCTCTGGGAAGTCACACACTGGAGACCTTGTGAGAACTGCACACCGCGTATCAACACTGGGAGGCCTCTGGGAGGTCACACACTGGAGACCTTGTGAGAACTGCACACCGCGTATCAACACGGACACTGGGAGGCCTCTGGGAAGTCACACACTGGAGACCCTGTGAGAACTGCACACCGCGTATCAACACGGACACTGGGAGGCCTCTGGGAAGTCACACACTGGAGACCTTGTGAGAACTGCACACCGCGTATCAACACTGGGAGGCCTCTGGGAAGTCACACACTGGAGACCCTGTGAGAACTGCACACCGCGTATCAACACTGGGAGGCCTCTGGGAGGTCACACACTGGAGACCTTGTGAGAACTGTACACCGCGTATCAACACGGATACTGGGAGGCCTCTGGGAAGTCACACACTGGAGACCCTGTGAGAACTACACCGCGTATCAACACTGGGAGGCCTCTGGGAGGTCACACACTGGAGACTTTGTGAGAACTGCATACCGCGTATCAACACGGACACTGGGAGGCCTCTGGGAGGTCACACACTGGAGACCCTGTGAGAACTGCACACCGCGTATCAACACGGACACTGCGAGGCCTCTGGGAAGTCACACACTGGAGATCCTGTGAGAACTGCACACCGCGTATCAACACGGACACTGGGAGGCCTCTGGGAGGTCACACACTGGAGACCGTGTGAGAACTGCACACCGCGTATCAACACGGACACTGGGAGGCCTCTGGGAGGTCACACACTGGAGACCTTGTGAGAACTGCACACCGCGTATCAACACTGGGAGGCCTCTGGGAGGTCACACACTGGAGACCTTGTGAGAACTGCACACCGCGTATCAACACTGGGAGGCCTCTGGGAGGTCACACACTGGAGACCTTGTGAGAACTGCACACCGCGTATCAACACTGGGAGGCCTCTGGGAAGTCACACACTGGAGACCCTGTGAGAACTGCACACCGCGTATCAACACTGGGAGGCCTCTGGGAGGTCACACACTGGAGACCTTGTGAGAACTGCACACCGCGTATCAACACGGACACTGGGAGGCCTCTGGGAGGTCACACACTGGAGACCTTGTGAGAACTGCACACCGCGTATCAACACGGACACTGGGAGGCCTCTGGGAAGTCACACACTGGAGACCCTGTGAGAACTGCACACCGCGTATCAACATGGACACTGGGAGGCCTCTGGGAAGTCACACACTGGAGACCTTGTGAGAACTGCACACCGCGTATCAACACGGACACTGGGAGGCCTCTGGGAAGTCACACACTGGAGACCTTGTGAGAACTGCACACCGCGTATCAACACGGACACTGGGAGGCCTCTGGGAGGTCACACACTGGAGACCTTGTGAGAACTGCACACCGCGTATCAACACGGACACTGGGAGGCCTCTGGGAGGTCACACACTGGAGACCTTGTGAGAACTGCACACCGCGTATCAACACTGGGAGGCCTCTGGGAGGTCACACACTGGAGACCTTGTGAGAACTGCACACCGCGTATCAACACGGACACTGGGAGGCCTCTGGGAAGTCACACACTGGAGATCCTGTGAGAACTGCACACCGCGTATCAACACTGGGAGGCGTCTGGGAGGTCACACACTGGAGACCCTGTGAGAACTGCACACCGCGTATCAACACGGACACTGGGAGGCCTCTGGGAAGTCACACACTGGAGACCCTGTGAGAACTGCACACCGCGTATGAATACTGGGAGGCCTCTGGGAGGTCACACACTGGAGACCTTGTGAGAACTGCACACCGCGTATGAACACGGACACTGGGATGCCTCTGGGAAGTCACACACTGGAGACCTTGTGAGAACTGCACACCGCGTATCAACACTGGGAGGCCTCTGGGAGGTCACACACTGGAGACCCTGTGAGAACTGCACACCGCGTATCAACACGGACACTGGGAGGCCTCTGGGAAGTCACACACTGGAGACCTTGTGAGAACTGCACACCGCGTATCAACACGGACACTGGGAGGCCTCTGGGAGGTCACACACTGGAGACCTTGTGAGAACTGCACACCGCGTATGAACACGGACACTGGGAGGCCTCTGGGAAGTCACACACTGGAGACCTTGTGAGAACTGCACACCGCGTATCAACACGGACACTGGGAGGCCTCTGGGAGGTCACACACTGGAGACCTTGTGAGAACTGCACACCGCGTATCAACACGGACACTGGGAGGCCTCTGGGAAGTCACACACTGGAGATCCTGTGAGAACTGCACACCGCGTATCAACACTGGGAGGCGTCTGGGAGGTCACACACTGGAGACCTTGTGAGAATTGCACACCGCGTATCAACACGGACACTGGGAGGCCTCTGGGAAGTCACACACTGGAGATCCTGTGAGAACTGCACACCGCGTATCAACACTGGGAGGCGTCTGGGAGGTCACACACTGGAGACCTTGTGAGAACTGCACACCGCGTATCAACACGGACACTGGGAGGCCTCTGGGAAGTCACACACTGGAGACCTTGTGAGAACTGCACACCGCGTATGAATACTGGGAGGCCTCTGGGAGGTCACACACTGGAGACCTTGTGAGAACTGCACACCGCGTTTCAACACTGGGAGGCCTCTGGGAGGTCACACACTGGAGACCTTGTGAGAACTGCACACTGCGTATCAACACGGACACTGGGAGGCCTCTGGGAGGTCACACACTGGAGACCTTGTGAGAACTGCACACCGCGTATCAACACGGACACTGGGAGGCCTCTGGGAAGTCACACACTGGAGACCTTGTGAGAACTGCACACCGCGTATCAACACGGACACTGGGAGGCCTCTGGGAAGTCACACACTGGAGACCTTGTGAGAACTGCACACCGCGTATCAACACGGACACTGGGAGGCCTCTGGGAAGTCACACACTGGAGACCTTGTGAGAACTGCACACCGCGTATCAACACTGGGAGGCCTCTGGGAGGTCACACACTGGAGACCTTGTGAGAACTGCACACCGCGTATCAACACGGACACTGGGAGGCCTCTGGGAAGTCACACACTGGAGACCTTGTGAGAACTGCACACCGCGTATCAACACGGACACTGGGAGGCCTCTGGGAAGTCACACACTGGAGACCTTGTGAGAACTGCACACCGCGTATCAACACTGGGAGGCCTCTGGGAGGTCACACACTGGGGACCTTGTGAGAACTGCACACCGCGTATCAACACGGACACTGGGAGGCCTCTGGGAAGTCACACACTGGAGACCTTGTGAGAACTGTACACCGCGTATCAACACGGACACTGGGAGGCCTCTGGGAAGTCACACACTGGAGACCTTGTGAGAACTGCACACCGCGTATCAACACTGGGAGGCCTCTGGGAGGTCACACACTGGAGACCCTGTGAGAACTGCACACCGCGTATCAACACTGGGAGGCCTCTGGGAAGTCACACACTGGAGACCTTGTGAGAACTGCACACCGCGTATCAACACTGGGAGGCCTCCGGGAGGTCACACACTGGAGACCTTGTGAGAACTGTACACCGCGTATCAACACGGACACTGGGAGGCCTCTGGGAAGTCACACACTGGAGACCTTGTGAGAACTGCACACCGCGTATCAACACTGGGAGGCCTCTGGGAGGTCACACACTGGAGACCTTGTGAGAACTGCACACCGCGTATCAACACGGACACTGGGAGGCCTCTGGGAAGTCACACACTGGAGACCCTGTGAGAACTGCACACCGCGTATCAACACTGGGAGGCCTCTGGGAAGTCACACACTGGAGACCCTGTGAGAACTGCACACCGCGTATCAACACTGGGAGGCCTCTGGGAAGTCACACACTGGAGACCCTGTGAGAATTGCACACCACGTATCAACACTGGGAGGCCTCTGGGAAGTCACACACTGGAGACCTTGTGAGAACTGCACACCGCGTATCAACACGGACACTGGGAGGCCTCTGGGAAGTCACACACTGGAGATCCTGTGAGAACTGCACACCGCGTATCAACACTAAGAGGCCTCTGGGAGGTCACACACTGGAGACCGTGTGAGAACTGCACACCGCGTATCAACACTGACACTGGGAGGCCTCTGGGAAGTCACACACTGGAGACCTTGTGAGAACTGCACACCGCGTATGGACACGGACACTGGGAGGCCTCTGGTAAGTCACACACTGGAGACCCTGTGAGAACTGCACACCGCGTATCAACACTGGGAGGCCTCTGGGAGGTCACACACTGGAGACCTTGTGAGAACTGCACACCGCGTATCAACACGGACACTGGGAGGCCTCTGGGAAGTCACACACTGGAGACCCTGTGAGAACTGCACACCGCGTATCAACACGGACACTGGGAGGCCTCTGGGAGGTCACACACTGGAGACCCTGTGAGAACTGTACACCGCGTATGAACACGGACACTGGGAGGCCTCTGGGAAGTCACACACTGGAGACCCTGTGAGAACTGTACACCGCGTATCAACACTGGGAGGCCTCTGGGAAGTCACACACTGGAGACCCTGTGAGAACTGCACACCGCGTATCAACACTGGGAGGCCTCTGGGAGGCCTCTGGGAGGTCACACACTGGAGACCTTGTGAGAACTGCACACCGCGTATCAACACTGGGAGGCCTCTGGGAAGTCACACACTGGAGACCTTGTGAGAACTGCACACCGCGTATCAACACGGACACTGGGAGGCCTCTGGGAGGTCACACACTGGAGACCCTGTGAGAACTGTACACCGCGTATCAACACTGGGAGGCCTCTGGGAAGTCACACACTGGAGACCCTGTGAGAACTGCACACCGCGTATCAACACTGGGAGGCCTCTGGGAGGTCACACACTGGAGACCTTGTGAGAACTGCACACCGCGTATCAACACTGGGAGGCCTCTGGGAAGTCACACACTGGAGACCTTGTGAGAACTGCACACCGCGTATCAACACGGACACTGGGAGGCCTCTGGGAGGTCACACACTGGAGACCCTGTGAGAACTGCACACCGCGTATCAACACGGACACTGGGAGGCCTCTGGGAAGTCACACACTGGAGACCCTGTGAGAACTGCACACCGCGTATGGACACGGACACTGGGAGGCCTCTCGGAGGTCACACACTGGAGACCCTGTGAGAACTGCACACCGCGTATCAACACGGACACTGGGAGGCCTCTGGGAGGTCACACACTGGAGACCTTGTGAGAACTGCACACCGCGTATCAACACGGACACTGGGAGGCCTCTGGGAAGTCACACACTGGAGACCTTGTGAGAACTGCACACCGCGTATCAACACGGACACTGGGAGGCCTCTGGGAAGTCACACACTGGAGACCTTGTGAGAACTGCACACCGCGTATCAACACTGGGAGGCCTCTGGGAGGTCACACACTGGAGACCCTGTGAGAACTGCACACCGCGTATCAACACGGACACTGGGAGGCCTCTGGGAAGTCACACACTGGAGACCCTGTGAAAACTGCACACCGCGTATCAACACGGACACTGGGAGGCCTCTGGGAAGTCACACACTGGAGACCCTGTGAGAACTGTACACCGCGTATCAACACTGACACTGGGAGGCCTCTGGGAAGTCACACACTGGAGACCATGTGAGAACTGCACACCGCGTATCAACACTGGGAGGCCTCTGGGAGGTCACACACTGGAGACCTTGTGAGAACTGCACACCGCGTATCAACACTGGGAGGCCTCTGGGAGGTCACACACTGGAGACCTTGTGAGAACTGCACACCGCGTATCAACACGGACACTGGGAGGCCTCTGGGAGGTCACACACTGGAGACCTTGTGAGAACTGCACACCGCGTATCAACACTGGGAGGCCTCTGGGAAGTCACACACTGGAGACCCTGTGAGAACTGCACACCGCGTATCAACACGGACACTGGGAGGCCTCTGGGAGGTCACACACTGGAGACCCTGTGAGAACTGCACACCGCGTATCAACACGGACACTGGGAGGCCTCTGGGAAGTCACACACTGGAGACCTTGTGAGAACTGCACACCGCGTATCAACACTGGGAGGCCTCTGGGAGGTCACACACTGGAGACCTTGTGAGAACTGCACACCGCGTATCAACACGGACACTGGGAGGCCTCTGGGAAGTCACACACTGGAGACCTTGTGAGAACTGCACACCGCGTATCAACACTGGGAGGCCTCTGGGAGGTCACACACTGGAGACCTTGTGAGAACTGCACACCGCGTATCAACACGGACACTGGGAGGCCTCTGGGAAGTCACACACCGGAGACCCTGTGAGAACTGCACACCGCGTATCAACATGGACACTGGGAGGCCTCTGGGAAGTCACACACCGGAGACCCTGTGAGAACTGCACACCGCGTATGAACACGGACACTGGGAGGCCTCTGGGAAGTCACACACTGGAGACCTTGTGAGAACTGCACACCGCGTATCAACACGGACACTGGGAGGCCTCTGGGAAGTCACACACTGGAGACCTTGTGAGAACTGCACACCGCGTATCAACACTGGGAGGCCTCTGGGAGGTCACACACTGGAGACCTTGTGAGAACTGCACACCGCGTATCAACACGGACACTGGGAGGCCTCTGGGAAGTCACACACTGGAGATCCTGTAAGAACTGCACACCGCGTATCAACACTGGGAGGCGTCTGGGAGGTCACACACTGGAGACCCTGTGAGAACTGCACACCGCGTATCAACACGGACACTGGGAGGCCTCTGGGAAGTCACACACTGGAGACCCTGTGAGAACTGCACACCGCGTATGAATACTGGGAGGCCTCTGGGAGGTCACACACTGGAGACCTTGTGAGAACTGCACACCGCGTATCAACACGGACACTGGGAGGCCTCTGGGAAGTCACACACTGGAGACCTTGTGAGAACTGCACACCGCGTATCAACACGGACACTGGGAGGCCTCTGGGAAGTCACACACTGGAGACCTTGTGGGAACTGCACACCGCGTATCAACACTGGGAGGCCTCTGGGAGGTCACACACTGGAGACCTTGTGAGAACTGCACACCGCGTATCAACACGGACTCTGGGAAGTCACACACTGGAGACCTTGTGAGAACTGCACACCGCGTATCAACACTGGGAGGCCTCTGGGAGGTCACACACTGGAGACCTTGTGAGAACTGCACACCGCGTATCAACACGGACACTGGGAGGCCTCTGGGAAGTCACACACTGGAGATCCTGTGAGAACTGCACACCGCGTATCAACACTGGGAGGCGTCTGGGAGGTCACACACTGGAGACCCTGTGAGAACTGCACACCGCGTATCAACACGGACACTGGGAGGCCTCTGGGAAGTCACACACTGGAGACCCTGTGAGAACTGCACACCGCGTATGAATACTGGGAGGCCTCTGGGAGGTCACACACTGGAGACCTTGTGAGAACTGCACACCGCGTATGAACACGGACACTGGGATGCCTCTGGGAAGTCACACACTGGAGACCTTGTGAGAACTGCACACCGCGTATCAACACTGGGAGGCCTCTGGGAGGTCACACACTGGAGACCCTGTGAGAACTGCACACCGCGTATCAACACGGACACTGGGAGGCCTCTGGGAAGTCACACACTGGAGACCTTGTGAGAACTGCACACCGCGTATCAACACGGACACTGGGAGGCCTCTGGGAGGTCACACACTGGAGACCTTGTGAGAACTGCACACCGCGTATGAACACGGACACTGGGAGGCCTCTGGGAAGTCACACACTGGAGACCTTGTGAGAACTGCACACCGCGTATCAACACGGACACTGGGAGGCCTCTGGGAGGTCACACACTGGAGACCTTGTGAGAACTGCACACCGCGTATCAACACGGACACTGGGAGGCCTCTGGGAAGTCACACACTGGAGATCCTGTGAGAACTGCACACCGCGTATCAACACTGGGAGGCGTCTGGGAGGTCACACACTGGAGACCTTGTGAGAATTGCACACCGCGTATCAACACGGACACTGGGAGGCCTCTGGGAAGTCACACACTGGAGATCCTGTGAGAACTGCACACCGCGTATCAACACTGGGAGGCGTCTGGGAGGTCACACACTGGAGACCTTGTGAGAACTGCACACCGCGTATCAACACGGACACTGGGAGGCCTCTGGGAAGTCACACACTGGAGACCTTGTGAGAACTGCACACCGCGTATGAATACTGGGAGGCCTCTGGGAGGTCACACACTGAAGACCTTGTGAGAACTGCACACCGCGTTTCAACACTGGGAGGCCTCTGGGAGGTCACACACTGGAGACCTTGTGAGAACTGCACACTGCGTATCAACACGGACACTGGGAGGCCTCTGGGAGGTCACACACTGGAGACCTTGTGAGAACTGCACACCGCGTATCAACACTGGGAGGCCTCTGGGAGGTCACACACTGGAGACCTTGTGAGAACTGCACACTGCGTATCAACACGGACACTGGGAGGCCTCTGGGAAGTCACACACTGGAGACCTTGTGAGAACTGCACACTGCGTATCAACACGGACACTGGGAGGCCTCTGGGAGGTCACACACTGGAGACCTTGTCAGAACTGCACACCGCGTATCAACACTGGGAGGCCTCTGGGAGGTCACACACTGGAGACCTTGTGAGAACTGCACACTGCGTATCAACACGGACACTGGGAGGCCTCTGGGAAGTCACACACTGGAGACCTTGTGAGAACTGCACACTGCGTATCAACACGGACACTGGGAGGCCTCTGGGAGGTCACACACTGGAGACCTTGTGAGAACTGCACATCGCGTATCAACACGGACACTGGGAGGCCTCTGGGAAGTCACACACTGGAGACCTTGTGAGAACTGCACACCGCGTATCAACACGGACACTGGGAGGCCTCTGGGAAGTCACACACTGGAGACCTTGTGAGAACTGCACACCGCGTATCAACACGGACACTGGGAGGCCTCTGGGAAGTCACACACTGGAGACCTTGTGAGAACTGCACACCGCGTATCAACACTGGGAGGCCTCTGGGAGGTCACACACTGGAGACCTTGTGAGAACTGCACACCGCGTATCAACACGGACACTGGGAGGCCTCTGGGAAGTCACACACTGGAGACCTTGTGAGAACTGCACACCGCGTATCAACACGGACACTGGGAGGCCTCTGGGAAGTCACACACTGGAGACCTTGTGAGAACTGCACACCGCGTATCAACACTGGGAGGCCTCTGGGAGGTCACACACTGGAGACCTTGTGAGAACTGCACACCGCGTATCAACACGGACACTGGGAGGCCTCTGGGAAGTCACACACTGGAGACCTTGTGAGAACTGTACACCGCGTATCAACACGGACACTGGGAGGCCTCTGGGAAGTCACACACTGGAGACCTTGTGAGAACTGCACACCGCGTATCAACACTGGGAGGCCTCTGGGAGGTCACACACTGGAGACCCTGTGAGAACTGCACACCGCGTATCAACACTGGGAGGCCTCTGGGAAGTCACACACTGGAGACCTTGTGAGAACTGCACACCGCGTATCAACACTGGGAGGCCTCCGGGAGGTCACACACTGGAGACCTTGTGAGAACTGTACACCGCGTATCAACACGGACACTGGGAGGCCTCTGGGAAGTCACACACTGGAGACCTTGTGAGAACTGCACACCGCGTATCAACACTGGGAGGCCTCTGGGAGGTCACACACTGGAGACCTTGTGAGAACTGCACACCGCGTATCAACACGGACACTGGGAGGCCTCTGGGAAGTCACACACTGGAGACCCTGTGAGAACTGCACACCGCGTATCAACACTGGGAGGCCTCTGGGAAGTCACACACTGGAGACCCTGTGAGAACTGCACACCGCGTATCAACACTGGGAGGCCTCTGGGAAGTCACACACTGGAGACCCTGTGAGAATTTCACACCACGTATCAACACTGGGAGGCCTCTGGGAAGTCACACACTGGAGACCTTGTGAGAACTGCACACCGCGTATCAACACGGACACTGGGAGGCCTCTGGGAAGTCACACACTGGAGATCCTGTGAGAACTGCACACCGCGTATCAACACTGGGAGGCCTCTGGGAGGTCACACACTGGAGACCGTGTGAGAACTGCACACCGCGTATCAACACTGACACTGGGAGGCCTCTGGGAAGTCACACACTGGAGACCTTGTGAGAACTGCACACCGCGTATGGACACGGACACTGGGAGGCCTCTGGGAAGTCACACACTGGAGACCCTGTGAGAACTGCACACCGCGTATCAACACTGGGAGGCCTCTGGGAGGTCACACACTGGAGACCTTGTGAGAACTGCACACCGCGTATCAACACGGACACTGGGAGGCCTCTGGGAAGTCACACACTGGAGACCCTGTGAGAACTGCACACCGCGTATCAACACGGACACTGGGAGGCCTCTGGGAGGCCACACACTGGAGACCCTGTGAGAACTGTACACCGCGTATGAACACGGACACTGGGAGGCCTCTGGGAAGTCACACACTGGAGACCCTGTGAGAACTGTACACCGCGTATCAACACTGGGAGGCCTCTGGGAAGTCACACACTGGAGACCCTGTGAGAACTGCACACCGCGTATCAACACTGGGAGGCCTCTGGGAGGTCACACACTGGAGACCTTGTGAGAACTGCACACCGCGTATCAACACTGGGAGGCCTCTGGGAAGTCACACACTGGAGACCTTGTGAGAACTGCACACCGCGTATCAACACGGACACTGGGAGGCCTCTGGGAGATCACACACTGGAGACCCTGTGAGAACTGTACACCGCGTATGAACACGGACACTGGGAGGCCTCTGGGAAGTCACACACTGGAGACCTTGTGAGAACTGCACACCGCGTATCAACACTGGGAGGCCTCTGGGAGGTCACACACTGGAGACCTTGTGAGAACTGCACACCGCGTATCAACACTGGGAGGCCTCTGGGAAGTCACACACTGGAGACCTTGTGAGAACTGCACACCGCGTATCAACACGGACACTGGGAGGCCTCTGGGAGGTCACACACTGGAGACCTTGTGAGAACTGTACACCGCGTATGAACACGGACACTGGGAGGCCTCTGGGAAGTCACACACTGGAGACCTTGTGAGAACTGCACACCGCGTATCAACACTGGGAGGCCTCTGGGAGGTCACACACTGGAGACCTTGTGAGAACTGCACACCGCGTATCAACACTGGGAGGCCTCTGGGAAGTCACACACTGGAGACCTTGTGAGAACTGCACACCGCGTATCAACACGGACACTGGGAGGCCTCTGGGAGGTCACACACTGGAGACCTTGTGAGAACTGTACACCGCGTATGAACACGGACACTGGGAGGCCTCTGGGAAGTCACACACTGGAGACCCTGTGAGAACTGTACACCGCGTATCAACACGGACACTGGGAGGTCTCTGGGAAGTCACACACTGGAGACCTTGTGAGAACTGCACACCGCGTATCAACACTCGGAGGCCTCTGGGAGGTCACACACTGGAGACCTTGTGAGAACTGCACACCGCGTATCAACACTGGGAGGCCTCTGGGAAGTCACACACTGGAGACCTTGTGAGAACTGCACACCGCGTATCAACACGGACACTGGGAGGCCTCTGGGAAGTCACACACTGGAGACCTTGTGAGAACTGCACACCGCGTATCAACACGGACACTGGGAGGCCTCTGGGAAGTCACACACTGGAGACCCTGTGAGAACTGTACACCGCGTATCAACACGGACACTGGGAGGCCTCTGGGAAGTCACACACTGGAGACCCTGTGAGAACTGTACACCGCGTATCAACACGGACACTGGGAGGCCTCTGGGAAGTCACACACTGGAGACCCTGTGAGAACTGCACACCGCGTATCAACACGGACACTGGGAGGCCTCTGGGAAGTCACACACTGGAGACCCTGTGAGAACTGTACACCGCGTATCAACACGGACACTGGGAGGCCTCTGGGAAGTCACACACTGGAGACCCTGTGAGAACTGTACACCGCGTATCAACACGGACACTGGGAGGCCTCTGGGAAGTCACACACTGGAGACCCTGTGAGAACTGTACACCGCGTATCAACACGGACACTGGGAGGCCTCTGGGAAGTCACACACTGGAGACCCTGTGAGAACTGCACACCGCGTATCAACACGGACACTGGGAGGCCTCTGGGAAGTCACACACTGGAGACCCTGTGAGAACTGTACACCGCGTATCAACACGGACACTGGGAGGCCTCTGGGAAGTCACACACTGGAGACCCTGTGAGAACTGCACACCGCGTATCAACACTGGGAGGCCTCTGGGAAGTCACACACTGGAGACCTTGTGAGAACTGCACACCGCGTATCACCACTAGGAGGCCTCTGGGAGGTCACACACTGGAGACCTTGTGAGAACTGCACACCGCGTATCAACACGGACACTGGGAGGCCTCTGGGAGGTCACACACTGGAGACCTTGTGAGAACTGTACACCGCGTATCAACACTGGGAGGCCTCTGGGAGGTCACACACTGGAGACCTTGTGAGAACTGCACACCGCGTATCAACACTGGGAGGCCTCTGGGAGGTCACACACTGGAGACCTTGTGAGAACTGCACACCGCGTATCAACACGGACACTGGGAGGCCTCTGGGAGGTCACACACTGGAGACCTTGTGAGAACTGTACACCGCGTATCAACACTGGGAGGCCTCTGGGAAGTCACACACTGGAGACCTTGTGAGAACTGCACACCGCGTATCAACACTGGGAGGCCTCTGGGAGGTCACACACTGGAGACCTTGTGAGAACTGCACACCGCGTATCAACACGGACACTGGGAGGCCTCTGGGAGGTCACACACTGGAGACCTTGTGAGAACTGTACACCGCGTATCAACACTGGGAGGCCTCTGGGAGGT
>JAXIVJ010014440.1:30000-34383 GCA_036785665.1 Chirona hameri | reverse complement strand
GTTTCATGTTAAAGTACGCGTGTGCTTGAATTTGTCCCTAGTAATTTTGAAACCGTCACGTCGCCATTGGGTTCTACCGATTAGTCTGAGGGGCCCGCTATTGTCACGTAGCGAACCCATGACCGAATCCTGGATTCGCCGGTCGCCACTGATGCGCGACGCTCGAAGGTCAGGACGGAGGGTGCCAGAACAAAAACGAAATTATGGTCATTTGAGTGTAACGACCACGGTGTTTTGAGCAGTACCCCAGTTTTTAGCAATGGTGTAAGCCACCCTTCATTCATAACAGACGGTAAACAGAAAGCGAGCTGGCTCATTACACCACCGTTTCACAATGACGCAACATACACTCAAGCACTCAGGCACGTAACCAGGATTTCGTCCAGGGAGAGGGGGAGGGCGGCGCCTCGAAAGGGCCCCTTCCCGAGCGTTGAAAGGGCCAACGAAAACGGATGAAAAGGCACGTTACAAGGATGGAAAATTCAGTATGACAGGCATGGCATGGGCCATACCAACTTTTAGGAGCTGGAGTTAGCAAACTGCCATATCAACTTTGGAACCAGAAGATTTAGTATTAGTTGACCATATAGCAGTAATTGTAACACCATCGTGTTTTTTCTCGTCAAGGCGCTTCGAAACAGATTAATGGTGACCTGGTTAGGTCAACTTCAAAATTTGACCTAATGTCAATGTCATTTGGTGACCTAGGTAGGTCATGTTGCATATGGGGCGATGCGACTCGACGAGACAAACACAGCACCAGGGAGTTATTCGCACGCATCTATCTTCATTCTATCAAGAGTTATTGGCAAAAAGTGCTGGCGATCTCAGATGACCTCAGCTGACCTTGCAGAGGTCACTGAGCATCAACTGCACCTGGGTCATCCAGAATAAGCTAAAATAACATAATTCTGAAAGAATTGGCCTGATAAAATGCATATTCTCTGAATAGGAAGCATTTCTATATTTTCCCATTTACTTATAATGGGAAGGTAACGGAATTGACCTGACCTTAGGTCACCAATACACAAATTTGAGATAAACGAACTGTAGGTACTTATGACCCTATGCAATCCTGCATGTTTCAAATCTCTCGGCCAAACAATATGACTTTGGCACGACCACAAACATTTTTGGAGATAAAGTCACTTGACGTAAGCTGTTGACCTGACCTGAGATGACCCGAGGTAAACAATTTCACACCGTGTGGGTAATTGATACCCAAACAGCTGTGCCAAATTTGGCGGCGTTGTGCGCCGCCATTTTCCCGCTATTCATGAAAAAAACGGAGGAGGGGGAAATCAATCCCACGGCAGTGCGCGAAATAGTTCACCTTCGGATTTTTTTCTTCAGAACACGATTTTATTATATTTTTTAATACAGTTTCTTTTTTTCTTTTCAAAAATGGTCCTACATCGCGCCAATTCAGGACAGAAGGTCGTACATTATTAATGTTATGGTGTGCGTTATTGGTCTGCGCATGCTCAGACCAGTGCTGGCACTCTCAGACGGTACGGCATATCATATATGCGCCGCATTCCTTCGCCAAAAAGTCCAATATCTTCGGCTGGAGAGTCTTTCCAGCCAAGCAAAGTTGCAGATAAGGGTTTCTCAACACGGGCTACAAAACTGCTATTTCAGTTCAAAATCCCATGTTGAAGGTGAACTATTTCCTTTAAAGAGATTATACGGGGTTTTCCCAGAATAATTGAGTTACATAGTAAAACGTACTTATAAAGTATGCATACTGCATCTGCAGTATGCGCAGTATGCAGTATGCAGTATGCAGTATGCAGTATGCAGTATGCAGTATGCGCAGTATGCAGTATGCGCAGTATGAAATATGCAGTATGAAGTATGCAGTATGCAGTATGCAGTATGCAGTATGCAGTATGCAGTATGCAGTATGCAGTATGCAGTATGCAGTATGCAGTATGCAGTATGCGCAGTATGCAGTATGCGCAGTATGAAGTATGCAGTATGAAGTATGCAGTATGCAGTATGCAGTATGCAGTATGCAGTATGCAGTATGCAGTATGCAGTATGCGCAGTATGCAGTATGCAGTATGCAGTATGCAGTATGCAGTATGCAGTATGCAGTATGCAGTATGCAGTATGCAGTATGCGCAGTATGCAGTATGCGCAGTATGCAGTATGCAGTATGCAGTATGCAGTATGCAGTATGCAGTATGCAGTATGCGCAGTATGCAGTATGCAGTATGCAGTATGCAGTACGCAGTACGCAGTATGCAGTATGCAGTATGCAGTATGCAGTATGCAGTATGCAGTATGCAGTATGCAGTATGCAGTATGCAGTATGCAGTATGCAGTATGCAGTATGCGCAGTATGCAGTATGCGCAGTATGCAGTATGCAGTATGCAGTATGCGCAGTATGCAGTTTGCAGTATGCAGTATGCAGTATGCGCAGTATGCAGTATGCAGTATGCAGTATGCGCAGTATGCAGTATGCAGTATGCAGTATGCAGTATGCAGTATGCAGTATGCAGTATGCAGTGTGCAGTATGCAGTATGCAGTATGAAGTATGCAGTATGCAGTGTGCAGTATGCAGTATGCAGTATGCAGTATGCAGTATGCAGTATGCAGTATGCGCAGTATGAAGTATGCAGTATGAAGTATGCAGTATGCAGTATGCGCAGTATGCAGTTTGCAGTATGCAGTATGCAGTATGCAGTATGCGCAGTATGCAGTTTGCAGTATGCAGTATGCAGTATGCGCAGTATGCGCAGTATGCAGTATGCAGTATGCAGTATGCGCAGTATGCAGTATGCAGTATGCAGTATGCAGTATGCAGTATGCGCAGTATGAAGTATGCAGTATGCAGTATGCAGTATGCAGTATGCAGTATGCGCAGTATGCAGTATGCATTATGCAGTATGCAGTGTGCAGTATGCAGTATGCGCAGTATGCAGTATGTAGTATGCAGTATGCAGTATGCAGTATGCAGTATGCAGTATGCAGTATGCAGTATGCAGTATGCAGTATGCAGTATGCAGTATGCAGTATGCAGTATGCGCAGTATGAAGTATGCAGTATGCAGTATGCAGTATGCAGTGCGCAGCGTGCAGTTTGCAGTATGCAGTATGCAGTATGCAGTATGCGCAGTATGCAGTTTGCAGTATGCAGTATGCAGTATGCGCAGTATGCAGTATGCAGTATGCGCAGTATGCAGTATGCAGTATGCAGTATGCGCAGTATGCAGTATGCAGTATGCGCAGTATGCAGTATGCAGTATGCAGTATGCAGTATGCGCAGTATGCAGTATGCAGTATGCAGTATGCAGTATGCGCAGTATGAAGTATGCAGTATGCAGTATGCAGTATGCAGTATGCAGTATGCAGTATGCAGTATGCGCAGTATGCAGTATGCAGTATGCAGTATGCAGTGTGCAGTATGCAGTATGCGCAGTATGCAGTATGTAGTATGCAGTATGCAGTATGCAGTATGCAGTATGCAGTATGCAGTATGCAGTATGCAGTATGCAGTATGCAGTATGCAGTATGCGCAGTATGAAGTATGCAGTATGCAGTATGCAGTATGCAGTGCGCAGCGTGCAGTTTGCAGTATGCAGTATGCAGTATGCAGTATGCGCAGTATGCAGTTTGCAGTATGCAGTATGCAGTATGCGCAGTATGCAGTATGCGCAGTATGCAGTATGCAGTATGCAGTATGCGCAGTATGCAGTATGCAGTATGCAGTATGCAGTATGCAGTATGCGCAGTATGAAGTATGCAGTATGCAGTATGCAGTATGCAGTATGCAGTATGCGCAGTATGCAGTATGCAGTATGCAGTATGCAGTGTGCAGTATGCAGTATGCGCAGTATGCAGTATGTAGTATGCAGTATGCAGTATGCAGTATGCAGTATGCAGTATGCAGTATGCAGTATGCAGTATGCAGTATGCAGTATGCAGTATGCGGCAGTATGCAGTATGCAGTATGCAGTATGCAGTGTGCAGTATGCAGTATGCAGTATGCAGTATGCAGTATGCAGTATGCAGTATGCAGTATGCAGTATGCGGCAGTATGCAGTATGCAGTATGCAGTATGAAGTATGCAGTATGCAGTATGCAGTATGCGGCAGTATGCAGTATGCAGTATGCGCAGTATGCAGTATGCAGTATGCAGTATGCAGTATGAAGTATGCAGTATGCAGTATGCAGTATGCAGTATGCAGTATGCAGTGCGCAGCGTGCGATGTGACTTAAGTAATTATCGGTGACATGAGCGTGCCACTCTCCAGTGGATTTGTCGCGGAATGCTCCGTATGAGAAATAACACAGAACAAATAATCTTTTTCAGTGAAATTTAATTCTCTCTGATAACGAGGAGGGAATACGAACTACCCGTGAACTACTTTCAA
>JAXIVJ010014440.1:20000-25000 GCA_036785665.1 Chirona hameri | reverse complement strand
TCCCCCCGTCCCCCGCGCCGCCGATGCCCATGCTCCCGTACGTTCCCTGCACTGAACGTGAACAAGAATGATCTTAAAACTTCATGAAAACGGACATTTTTGCTCTCGAGTGATTGCATTTGAAGTTTTTATGTATGCCTTTCCTTCAATGATAGACAAAACAGCGCACCTGATGCAATTCAAGCAGCCCCATGTGGGGGTGGGGGGGGGGGGGGGGGGGGGCGGCAGAATCTGCCCCCTCCCGGATTTTCTCAATAGCTTGAAAACTATGATATATATCAACGTGAAATTGTCAGTACCTTATCCTGCATCAAGTCTAAGTCTTCTCAGGCAAATTCCAATTAAATTTATGTAGTATTTTGGGAGATAATGATGTTTTAATGACTCATGTCATGCCATTTTTGGTGGAAAAACGATAAATGTTAGACAAATCGTAGAAAATAGTTTTGAAGCAAATGGCAAATTAAAAACGTCAAAAGAACGGAAATGAGATTCTCTTCAAAATGGCTACCTTGAATTTCCGTAATGTTGGGGTTTTGACCCTTATTTTGTTTTAACTGATTTTTTTTTCTCGGAAAAAATACACAAAATCAATTTGTGTGAATTTGAAAAGTGAATTTCTTAAGCTCGAATACCAAAATAAGGTGACCGACCCAAATCCGCGGAGAAAGAAAATGGAGGGGGGACCTTTTTGCCACAAAAAGATGCCCCCCATGGAGATCCGCCAGTCGTGTCCTACCTCCCATCGATTTGCCCCCCCCCCCCCCCGAAAAAAAACGACGGCTGGATCCGCCAGTGCAGGGCACTATCGGGAGGGGAGGGAGGCAAAAGCGTGTTATTAGTTTCGAAGGTTACGGGTGTCCGGTCGCCTTCGGAGGGAAGCTGCAGGCGCCAGGGTGCCAACATTCCGAGTGCGCAGGGACACCGCATCGCTTTCGGGCCGGCAAGGTGCCATTCGGGGGCGGTATGGTACCTTCCGAGGGCAGCAAGATGTCTTCCGAAGGCGGGAAGACGTCTTCTGAAGGCGGGAAGACGTCTTCCGAAGGCGGCATAATGCACTCTGAGGGCAGCAAAATGTCTTCCGAGGTCGGCATAATGCGCTCTGAGGGCAGCAAGATGCCTTCCGGGGGCGGAAATGTCTTCCGAGGGCGGCATGATGTCTTCCAAGAGCGGCATGATGCTTCCGAGGGCGGCATATTACACTCCAAGGGCGGCATAATGTGGTCTGAGGGCGGCAAGATGCCTTCCGACTTTCGAGGGCGACAAGACATCTTCCGAGGTCGGCATAATGTACTTCGAGGGCGGCAAAATGTCTTCCGAGGGCGGCATAATGCTCTATGGCCTCTGAGGGCGGCATAATGCGCTCGGAGGGCGGTAAAATGCCTTCCGAGGGCGGCAAGATGTCTTCCGATGGCGGCATGATGCCTTCCAAGAGCGGCATAATGCGCTCCGAGGGCGGCAGTATGCCTTCCGAGGGCGGCATATTGCGCTCTGAGGGCGGCAAGATGCCTTCAGAGGACGGCAAGATGCATTCAGAGGGCGACAATACGTCTTCCGAGGGCGGCATGATGCGCTCTAAGGGCGGCATAATGCCTTCCGAGGGCGGCATAATGCTTTGTGAGGGCGGCAAGATGTCTCTGGAGGGTGCCAGGCCAGGGTGCCTTTCAAGAGTGCTACGATGCTGTTGGTAGACACGGGCGCCAGCTGGCGGCCTCCCGAGAACGCTACGGCGCCGGCAAATCCTTTGCAAGAACGCAAGGCCCTATAACTGCAAGAACGGTGTCGCGGTGCCCGAGGGCGCCGTTTTCTTAGGCATGGTGCTTCAGCCCCTCACCCCCCTGGATCCGCCCCTGAACTGTGCTGATGCCGATCATGCTATAGCGATGAAGGCATACGGTATGAACGTGATTCATGCAGAGAAGGTATAGAGGACTTGGAGCGGTTGATGCAGTGCTTCCAAAAACACGACAAATACAAAGTGCGTTTATTTCAAAAGGTGCATCATTTGTACTTGCCAGTAAAGATGAAACCATTGTCAGCTCTGAGACAATGTATATCGAACCTCCAAATACTGATGATGCTTCTACTTTCAACGACCCGGCTTCCACGACACACGGTCATAGAATACCAAATAGAATACCGACGACACGCACCATACGCGATACACAGGATAGCCTGAGGCAATTTGCAGCATGGAATGTTTGCAAAATCACAACTGTATTGGCGCGTCATATACAGTTATAGCGCAGGTGGCATCATTATTACGTAACTTGAAATACATCATTTGTTACTTCTTTTCTCCCGTTTGTTCCATTTTTTTAAACACTATACATTAACTTTTAATACGTCTGCATGCTATTCTATTTGTTATATATGTTTATTGACATCACAAAAACATGAAATAATTAGTCAATACGTCATCACAAGTATCATGCAAAATGAAAAATATATATGCAGGCGAACTTGCGGAGTGAGGCGAACTTGCGGAGTGCGGCAGCCAATCGCTTTTTCCTATGTAAAGAAGAAACATGTGTTTTGTTGCCAGATCCGTGATCTCCCGAAAAGGTTGAGATTTTAGACTTCTATGACATTGCTAGAGAATTTTTGAAGGAAGTCACAAGAATTACCGGAACGTATTCCAGCTATCTTTAGCTTCATCATTGTGTTTGGAAAATGATGGAGCCTAAATAACATGTATGGCTTGAAGGATTATTTCTTCATTTTACAAAAACACATATTCCTTTAATTTATTGTCCGGGAACATTATATTCCAGGCTAAATATAATCGACTCCGCAATTAAATTCCATTCCGCTGGAATCTAGCGCAATTCAGCATGCTATTTCATTAACATTTCACTGATTTTCGAAGATTCCGCGCAATATTCGACTCAGGGGCGACGGATTGTAGGGGAAGGTACCCAAAATGACCCCCATTCGAAAATCCTGTAGGGAAAAAGGGTCATTTCCCCCCAGATTTTAGCCTGCTCAATCTGGGGGCAAAATAACCCTTTTTCCCCCAGGATTTTCGACTGGGAGCATTTTTGGTACCCTTCCTCCCGCAATCCGCCGCTCCTGATTCTACTGAACATCAAATTGTTCACGTAGTGCTGTTATTTTACGGCTCCTCTGAAGTCTAAACGCGAAGTGAAAAAAAGTTGAGTTGTTTCTGAAGGTATATGGGCAATGCTCAGAGATTTCCCCAAGCATTTACCTGGCAGCACATGTTTTCCGTGTTGTACTAACCGATACCTCAAAAACGAAAGTTAGCGTGAACCCGTGCGCCATTCACCGATCGTGAGGGATTCGCGCCGAAGGGTCTCCTCGTGGATGCATTAGAAGTAGTGTATATTTTTTTAGCCTTTTAATAAGCGAAAGTGGCGTGGAAGCATCTGACCGAATTTCAAGTGCTGTACCTGCCTAAATCGTATCTGCCCACCATCATATTTCATGATTCAGGCTTGGATCGGTTCCCAGCTGTGGTCGGCATATTTTTCCCATTTTGTTAATTTGTTTCTGTACCTCAAGCTTGAGGAGTGTGTGGAAATTTAATAGATCTCAATATTTTTTAAAGTTCGTTTTGTCATTGACTGAAGGCTCACATATCTGCCTCTGGTTTGTGATCTTAGCATCAGCAATAAATTGTTAACTTAAGACATCAAGATGGAGCTTGAAGTCATTGACTATGAAAGCCTTCCAACCACAAGTACTGCTGTTCAAATGACTGGAGGTGCAGTTGCTGGGGTGATGGAACACTGCATTGTCTATCCGCTGGATTCAGTAAAGGTAAGATTGTGATTGAGCTCAACATTTGTTGGGGGATAACCGACTAACTGTGTCTGGGAACATCAGACTAGACAATACTGACCATGCTAAAACACAAAGTTTTCCAGTGCCATAGTGTGTCAAGATTGTGTACACCAAGGCCATAAAGCCCAGATGCATGAAAGCCCAGATGCATGCCCAGACATGATATGCATGATTTGTCAAGGAAATCGCACATGTTCTCCATGTTTGCAGAACTTCCTTGACGTCCAAGATCTGCCGGTCAAGCAAATCACGCAAGGAAATGGATAAACCACTGCATTTTTGAATTGATAAACCACTGCATAAATATCTACCAGCTTCAACACAAGTTTCAACACTCACAATTTGCTCAAACGCTTCTTCATTCATCTTCTGCCACGATACTCAGCACAAATTATTCAAGTTTAGGTCTAGTATAGACCACAATACACCAAATAAAAATGCTAAAAACCCTGCAACACGCAATCTCTGAAAACATGACAAGTTCAGAATTTTGAACTTTTCATCATTCCGTCCGTGACGTGTCTGCAGAATTTCCTTGACGTTTCAACAGGGATTTGCGTGATGTGCCAGTGTAGCTCACCCAATGCATTTACTATCAGCTGAACTTGCTCTGTCAAATCATGACAACATGGATAACACGCACACAATTTTCAGGAAATCATGCATAGTGTAGCCTGGGCTTAAAACAACAGGTTAGCTTGATCCTACATCACCTATGGACTTTGTTACTCTTTCAGCTGGCTTGTCTGTTACATTTTCCCTATATTCCATGCCCACCCTTTCCTGATACACAGCTATAGGGAACCCAACCAGATAAGAGCACCATTGCCTCGCTAGATTCTAGGTTTAATACCCCATATTTTTAGTATAGGTACTTCCAGTGCATACAATGCATATATTTGAATCTAAAAAAACAAACAGGAAAACTGCTGTCCTGAATTAAAAAGTGTAATGATTTTAAATGAAATTTCCATTTTATTTGAATTGGTGTAAAATAGTGAGACTAGGTTTCTGAGCTTTCAAACATTTTAGTTCTTTCTAAAAAAAAAAATCTTTGCCAGATGTTGAATTAGTAGTTGTGTTGGTTGCCATTGTAACAGGATCCTGCATGACACCTGAGCGCTCTTCGGACACACACTAGTAGCGCTAGTAGCGCTTTCGTTCTTCATGGCAACCAGGTGTCAGCCAATGAA
>JAXIVJ010014440.1:0-15000 GCA_036785665.1 Chirona hameri | reverse complement strand
TCTGAATCCTGATGCCATACACGACACCATCATGACGCCCGCCGACGGTCAGTTCTATCTCAACTCAACCTGACCGCCCCCTGAATCCTGATGCCATACACGACGCCATCATGACGCCCGCCGACGGTCAGTTCTATCTCAACTCAACCTGACCGCCCCCTGAATCCTGATGCCATACACGACGCCATCATGACGCCCGCCGACGGTCAGTTCTATCTCAACTCAACCTGACCGCCCCCTGAATCCTGATGCCATACACGACACCATCATGACGCCCGTCGACGGTCAGTTCTATCTCAACTCAACCTGACCGCCCCCTGAATGCCATATGCCATACACGACGCCATCATGACGCCCGCCGACGGTCAGTTCTATCTCAACTCAACCTGACAGCCCCCTGGATCCTGATGCCATGCTCACGCCAATAGCAGGCTCATACACGACGCCATCATGACGCCCGCCGACGGTCAGTTCTATCTCAACTCAACCTGACCGCCTTCAGGGGTCAGGTTGTTCAGGGGGCGCTCATACACGACGCCATCATGACGCCCGCCGACGGTCAGTTCTATCTCAACTCAACCTGACCGCCCCCTGGGCCCTGATGCCATGCTCACGCCAATAGCAGGCTCATACACGACGCCATCATGACGCCCGCCGACGGTCAGTTCTATCTCAACTCAACCTGACCGCCCCCTGGGCCCTGATGCCATGCTCACGCCAATAGCAGGCTCATACACGACGCCATCATGACGCCCGCCGACGGTCAGTTCTATCTCAACTCAACCTGACCGCCCCCTGAATCCTGATGCCATGCTCACGCCAATAGCAGGCCATTTGCCGCAATCAAGGCGATAATATTTCCTCCGAAATGACTAAATCGTGACTTCACTTTGAGAATATGTATTTCATATCGTGTTTTACCAGGTAGTTACCGGATATCTACTATATAAAGGGCAAATTCAAACTGTTCCAACGCTAGAAATTCGAAAACCCTTGGTGATGGACCCAAAACCCTTACATTCTCTGAACCAGCATGATGCAGGCATGTCAGTGTACCAATACCATTCAGATCGGACCTCTATGTTTTTCAAGTAAATTGTGGAAGCGTGGAATTGATATTGATTGCAATTATATTTGTATTTAGTGGGACCGAATTTCTTCATATGTTGCGCTTTTGTGACATTCATTCTGCAGCCATACGAAAACAACGCGCTAGCGGTCTAGGGTTGTGTGTTCAGTGTTGAATCGTAGGTACCTACCTTGGTTGAATATTATTAATCCTGGCGATCCTAGCCCAAATTTATATTAGTGTGACTGACGTGTAATTTGTTTTCAAGTAAACTGTGAAAGCGTGGAATTCGTTAAGAACAAGGGTTGTGTTCTGTGGTGTTCAGTGTTAGTTTTCAAGGTTCTGTGTTCAGTGTTGAATCAAGGTGTCCGGGGTAATGTCTAGGGTTGTGTGCCAGTATTATTTGGCTGTGTGTTATTCTGATAGCATGAAAAGTCGAATCTTTCAATTTACCCTACCTCACGGCTACGCGCCCTAAGCCAGCAACAACAGTTTACCCTACCAAAGTCTTCAGTGGTGTGGAATTTGCTAAGAACAACTAGTGTTAGTTTTCAAGTAAATTGTGAAAGTCTTCAGTGGTGTTCAGTGTTAGTTTTAAGAACAGTGTTCAGTGTTAGTTTTAAGAACAGTGTTCAGTGTTGAAGCAAGGTGTGAGGGGTAATGTCAGTTTACCATACCAGACATTTGTTTAAGCGTGGAATTTGTTTTTCAAGTAAATTGTAAAAGCGTGGAATTTGTTAAGAACAACACGCTAGGGTTGTATGAAAAGTCCAATCTTTCAGTTTACCCTACCAGACATTCAAAGCGTGGAATTTGTTAAGAACAACACAAGTGTGAATTTATCCTACCAGACACTTGTTTAAGCGTCCGAGGAGCCGCCCGAGGAGACACCGCCAGATATTTAATTTCCCGGGCAACGCCGGGTACCCCAGCTAGTACATGGATATGTTGACACCCTGATGTCACCATTTAGGCATCCCTTGTGGCTTTGAAATGAAGAGTTTGATTATTTCTTTCCTGTTGGAGAACACCCTGGGAATCCCCCTTCGTGCACATTGCACAATGCGTATCATACTATTGACGTCATTGCTGATGTAACGGTCGGGTGAAGTACCGAGGTATAACTCATTCCATGACGCATTCCATGCCTGGGCGGATTCCATGCCTCCAGTAGCTTGACGTCATTGCTGATGTAACGGTCGGGGGAAGTACCGAGGTATAACTCATTCCAGGACGCATTCCATGCCTGGGCGGATTCCATGCCTCCAGAAGCTTGACGTCATTGCTGATGTAACGGTCGGGGGAAGTACCGAGGTATAACTCATTCCATGACGCATTCCATGCCTGGGCGGATTCCATGCCTCCAGAAGCTTGACGTCATTGCTGATGTAACGGTCGGGGGAAGTACCGAGGTATAACTCATTCCAGGACTCATAATGTAGCTGGGAATCCACCGGCATTTATCGCGCCTTTGTATGCAAATCTGGTGAATGTTTACTTCTCTCGAACCTCCATTCAAACCTTAATTGCTGGCCATGGATCAGATTAATCTGGGATTGCGAAATTAGCTTTATGTTCTGGGTCAGTTTGCCTTATATTAGACGGCTTTTAATTTTGGCCTGAAGCCATGCAGATTTGTCCTTGGTCGCAAAGCATGCCGATGAAACGCTGGAGGGAATTTTCTGCCGATTTAAAGATCTGGAACCGTATCGGTATCGGTGATCTCGCGGAGTCTTTGTCTCGTGGTCGTGTTGATCAGAGGTCTTTCGTTATCGCGAATTCGCCACTCTTCAGACCCCAGTGAAAACGCTCGAGATAATTTCGAATGAAACGCTCGCCGCGAGTGCGGGTTGGCAATGAGGCGCTGTATATCGGACGATAGAGTGGCTAATCGAAAATAACTTAGAACATTCTACCTGAACTTATTGTGTTTTATCAGTGCAATGAACGTTAATACCAGTGTAGTACCAAGCCGTAGCTACTAGTTAGTGCTATTATCAGCATCTTCACAAAAGTTTACAAATAACAGTCTCACAATATTTCTGTAATGTGATTCAGTGATCCCGCTCAGTTCCCCACTGGGGTCCAGCTGCTGTACCCGAGTTCCCCCACCGCCCTACCCAGCAGCGGTGGGTGTAGACCGCTCAGTTTCCCACTGGTGTCCAGCTGCTCTACCCGAGTTCCCCCACGGCCCTACCCAGCAACGGTGGGTGTAGACCGCTCAGTTCCCCACTGGTGTCCAGCTGTATCCGAGGTCTCCCACCGTGGGGCCGCCCTACCCAGCAACGGTGGGTGTAGACCGCTCAGTTCCCCACTGGTGTCCAGCTGTACCCGAGTTCCCCCACCGCCCTACCCAGCAGCGGTGGGTGTAGACCGCTCAGTTCCCCACTGGTGTCCAGCTGTACCCGAGGTCTCCCACTGTGGGGCCGCCCTACCCAGCAACGGTGGGTGGAGACCGCTCAGTTCCCCACTGGTGTCCAGCTGCTGTCCCGAGTTCCCCCACCGCCCTACCCAGCAGCGGTGGGTGTAGACCGCTCAGTTCCCCACTGGTGTCCAGCTGCTGTCCCGAGTTCCCACACGGCCCTACCCAGCAACGGTGGGTGTAGACCGCTCAGTTCCCCACTGGTGTCCAGCTGTGCTCGAGTTCCCCCACCGCCCTACCCAGCAACGGTGGGTGTAGACCGCTCAGTTCCCCACTGGTGTCCAGCTGTACCCGAGTTCCCCCACCGTGGGGCCGCCCTACCCAGCAGCGGTGGGTGTAGACCGCTCAGTTCCCCACTGGGGTCCAGCTGTACCCGAGTTCCCCCACGGCCCTACCCAGCAACGGTGGGTGTAGACCGCTCAGTTCCCCACTGGTGTCCAGCTGCTGTCCCGAGTTCCCCACGGCCCTACCCAGCAACGGTGGGTGTAGACCGCTCAGTTCCCCACTGGTGTCCAGCTGTACCCGAGGTCTCCCACTGTGGGGCCGTCCTACCCAGCAACGGTGGGTGTAGACCGCTCAGTTCCCCACTGGTGTCCAGCTGTACCCGAGTTCCCCCACCGCCCTACCCAGCAACGGTGGGTGTAGACCGCTCAGTTCCCCACTGGTGTCCAGCTGCTGTCCCGAGTTCCCCCACGGCCCTACCCAGCAACGGTGGGTGTAGACCGCTCAGTTCCCCACTGGTGTCCAGCTGTACCCGAGGTCTCCCACTGTGGGGCCGCCCTACCCAGCAACGGTGGGTGTAGACCGCTCAGTTCCCCACTGGTGTCCAGCTGTACCCGAGGTATCCCACTGTGGGGCCGCCCTACCCAGCAGCTGTGGGTGTAGACCGCTCAGTTCCCCACTGGTGTCCAGCTGTACCCGAGGTCTCCCACCGTGGGGCCGCCCTACCCAGCAACGGTGGGTGTAGACCGCTCAGTTCCCCACTGGTGTCCAGCTGTACCCGAGTTCCCCCACCGTGGGGCCGCCCTACCCAGCAGCGGTGTGTGTAGACCGCTCAGTTCCCCACTGGTGTCCAGCTGTACCCGAGTTCCCCCACCGTGGGGCCGCCCTACCCAGCAGCTGTGGGTGTAGACCGCTCAGTTCCCCACTGGTGTCCAGCTGTACCCGAGTTCCCCCACCGTGGGGCCGCCCTACCCAGCAGCGGTGGGTGTAGACCGCTCAGTTCCCCACTGGTGTCCAGCTGTACCCGAGTTCCCCCACCGTGGGGCCGCCCTACCCAGCAGCGGTGGGTGTAGACCGCTCAGTTCCCCACTGGTGTCCAGCTGTATCCGAGGTCTCCCACCGTGGGGCCGCCCTACCCAGCAGCGGTGGGTGTAGTCCGCTCAGTTCCCCACTGGTGTCCAGCTGTACCCGAGTTCCCCCACCGTGGGGCCGCCCTACCCAGCAGCGGTGGGTGTAGATCGCTCAGTTCCCCACTGGTGTCCAGCTGTACCCGAGTTCCCCCACCGTGGGGCCGCCCTACCCAGCAGCGGTGGGTGTAGACCGCTCAGTTCCCCACTGGTGTCCAGCTGTATCCGAGGTCTCCCACCGTGGGGCCGCCCTACCCAGCAGCGGTGGGTGTAGACCGCTCAGTTCCCCACTGGTGTCCAGCTGTACCCGAGTTCCCCCACCGTGGGGCCGACATACCCAGCAGCGGTGGGTGTAGACCGCTCAGTTCCCCACTGGTGTCCAGCTGTACCCGAGTTCCCCCACCGTGGGGCCGCCCTACCCAGCAGCGGTGGGTGTAGACCGCTCAGTTCCCCACTGGTGTCCAGCTGTACCCGAGGTCTCCCACTGTGGGGCCGCCCTACCCAGCAGCGGTGGGTGTAGACTGGAGATGCAGAAAATTATAATTTCTTGGTCACTGCTCCGGTCACGGCGGCTGACCTAGATCAGAGGTCCCGGCATGCTAGCAGGCAGGTCAATTTGAGTCCCAGCTCGGTCACGGCAAGATAAATTTCAACATTTGAAATAGTTATGTAATTTTTATCCTAAAAATATACGTTGCTAGAACATTTAGATTTTAGAACATTGCTAGAACAGCAACAGGACAAAACTGCCAATACTTTGTGGTAGGATGGATGTAGGACAATCAATAAGCATGAATGAAATGCATGGTTACCTAATACCTAGTACCTACTACCTACAAGATTAATAAATAAGCAACTGAAAGAATATCAAAGCATCAAAGTAATCAAGCATCAACAATGTCATTTTAAACACCAGGAAATGGACAAACAAGGTGGTAAAGTCAGATTCTAACTGACGTTAATGACAAGCCATCACGCTGCACAGAATATATTTACCAAATTTGCCTGAATAACCTTTTGGAATACAGCTCTAGGCATATACAAACTGAAAATCCATCTAGCAGACCCTCAAAGCTAAGTCTCAGAGCAGATAAGGATTACAATTTAAATAGTGATGTCATGCATGGCCAGTAAGTTATCAGTGAGCCACAGCTATACCAACATGGACTCGTGTCATCTCACCTGATTGAAGCCAACCACATTAAAACAACAAAATCTCTCACCCCAAAATAGTCAGTATGTCACATTAAGGCCAACTTGAACTTGAACTCCGAAAATCGGTGGCACAGATTATATTGCCTTGGCAATGAGGAGATTGTTGTTGCTGGATTAGGGCGCGTAGGCAATGAGGAGAGAAAAACACGCCACGCGTATCGGCAGCTGTGGCGCGCCATCGTCAACGACGGCGCGCTTTTATTTTTTGTTCGACGTCAAATGATAAAGGTTTTATTATTCATCGGCTGTTTGCACAGCGCCATTTGTGACGTATCAGAGACGTGACATATAATTGGTAAATTGTTTGTTTGTGCTTGGAGGAATTATTACATAATACTCTTCAGCGTGGCTTGGGGGTATTTGGAATTTGGATGCATTTTATTAGACCGAGCCTGTAGCCAATAATATGCCCCATGGGTCCCATGGGTGCTTAATGGTCTTGGTTTACTTGAATCATCATCTGAGGTATATATTGAGGCTACTGGACATTTGGAATCCTGTTTCCATTTAATGATCCACTAACATGCAAAATGTAAGTGTGCAAGTAGGTTGTGTTGTGACTGTGATATATTTAAGAGGAAGGTATCTCCAGAACACTTGCTCTGCTTAGGTAACAGGTACCTAAGTAGTAGTAGTAGTAGGTAGTTTTAGTGAAGTAAGTAAGCTTAGTGGCTTGGTGCTTGTTTTCTGCCATCACTTTTTCTTGTTGGTGTCTTGAAGCCACCAACAAAACAGTTTATAGGTGACACAGCCACTGACTGTGTCACCTATACATTAGCGTGATGTTTAAGTTGTTACTTCATGAAAACCTAGTGCTATGAGTGTCACCTATCCTATACCCAAGTTACGCGACCAACATGAACAAGTTTATAGGTGATACAAAGTGTCAATCTGTAGTCAGTCAGTCAATCTTTAGTGTTGACTGACATAGTGACTCAGAAATAGAATGCAAACAAAATGAACGGCTGGAACAATTGCTTCAATCAAAATGTTTGGACTTTGGAACATGCGCCTGATTTAGTCTTTAGTATGATAAGGTCACGACTTTATTTCATTTGTGATTTGACCTGACCTATTCCTGTCTTAGTGCCGCCGTGAAACTGATTTTGTCACAGCGCCGTAAAGCCGGTACCAGTGTTTTGCACCTCTAGTGTAGACCGGGACCCGGTGACCCAGATTCGGCACACTAGTTAGCCCGCCGATATGCCGCCGGGCCGGGCCGGGCCGGGCCGTTACAGCGCTGCGGATCGGCGACAGTTGCGGCGGCGGTGGCGGCGGTGCACTATGGAACGGATCGCATTCAAAATGCCTCTTAATTCGAAACAAAATTAAACTTTTTGAGGGCGATGGAGACGGACTTGTGTGCAGAATTCACCGGCGCATCCAGTGGTAGCATTTGTTTTGGCGTTCAACTGTTGCTATGTGGCAAAAAGTTGCCTCAAAGTCAGGAACATCGCCCAAGCAGCACGCGCACTTGGAGTAGCCGAGTGAACTACCTTAACTTCATCCTTCATTAACCGCATAATGTATCATATGTGAAAACTAAGCATACCAACGTAAACGTGGGTCTTTCAGCTTGGTACTCCCTTAATCGAATTTCTAAGTTAATTTGTAAGCATGTTAGAAACACATGCGTGAGCCGCACCGGCCGACCGGTAAACGCTGATTAACTCACAGAGAAGCACACAGAAGCAAAACATTCCTTCTGCATCACTTTGGCATGATGTTTCTGTCATAAATAATGGGAAAAACTTGGCGGCGACTGGCGGCGATTTTTTGTAGGTTACATGCAAATGAGGATATCAAATATAATGAGTCAACATTGTAAGCCATATTTCAAGTGTTTATAACATGCTTATAAAGTCGATTAACGCTGAAAGACCCACGTCTACGTTGGTATGCTTAGTTTTCACATATGATACATTATGCGGTTAATGAAGGATGAAGTTAAGGTAGTTCACTCGGCTACTCCAAGTGCGCGTGCTGCTTGGGCGGCGTTGCCTGACTTTGAGGCAACTTTTTGCCACATAGCAACAGTGGAACGCCAAAACAAATTCTACCACTGGATGCGCCGGTGAATTCTGCACAGAAGTCCGTCTCCATCGTCCTCAAAATTTCAATAAAGTTTCATTTTGCTCTCGAATTAAGATGCATTGCAATGCAGATTGGTTATTGATTCGACTCTGATTGAATCGATTGGAATCGTTCAATCAAAATCCATTGAATAAAAAAATAATCGATTCACCACCGGATTTTTGTATTCATGAATCATGATTGAATCAAAACCCGCATAGAAACAAGGCCGATTGAATCGAAAGGACTGTGCAATGCTATTTCAATGGTGAGTCAAACGTGATTTGATCAAGAAATGTTATGATTCTTTGAATCGAAAAGAATAATTTCTCAAAATGGTTATCCATGAATCAAACGGTGACTGAACCATTCATATTCCAAAATGAATCTTGATTGAATCCTTTCAAAAAAGGTGAATCAATGACCAGTCTAATGCAATGCAATGATCACAATTGAAGGCGATCCGTGTCATGGTGCGGGGTGGTGGTGGTGGTGGTGGTGCAGGGCTGACCTTGAGCCGAGTGCCGCCACGGGGCCGGGCCGGGGAGCGAGGGAAGGAGCGTTCGCGGCCGGTGTCGGCCGGGACCGGGGATGGGGTCGGCGGTGTCGGCGCACCATGGGCAGCTGTGGCGGTCACCTTGAGCCCACCTCGTCTAACCTCCAACGCCGCCGCACCACAGACGACAGGCAATCATTTAGCCGATTGGTGAATGCCGCTTTAGGGTGCTTCTCTGGTATGGCCACTTCCAGCAGTCATTCAATTACATTATTGTGATACATCTATTAGCACCAGAGATAATATAGAATCAATTGGCGAATATTTTTGGAAAACTAATCCCCTCCCCAAAAAAACTTGCAATACCTGCTGTTGAAATGGACAGCTGACCATCCATCCATATAGGTGGTTAACATGCTGTGTGTGGTATTCGGTCTCCTCAATGCATGTGGACATCCATGCAGCGTCCTACTGCCCACGGCGATTCATCATTTCATTCACGACAGTTACCGACGATTCATCGGAACGACCGTGTTTTATTCCGGGGAAGTCTCCGCCGCCGGCACTGAGCAAACGGTCGCGCAGGCGTGCCAAGTTTCCCCATGGGTGTCTGTGTGGGTGTGGTTATGATTTATTTAGCCATCCGGCAGCTGTGGCCATTTCTGGCTTATCGGTGTCTATAACTCGGGTGCCAGCCATCGCGCTCCGGTACCCAGACGTCCTATGCCAGACCAGCCCGCCCCTTCCGTCAGCCGCGTGCCAACTATGAGGTAACCGCCTGCTGCCTGGTCTCCGTGCCGGGCCGGGCCTCGTCTCAGCCTGTCCCGGGTTTCACCGGGCTGTCGCGACAGGCGGGAGGCAGGCGGGGAGGGCGGGGTTTCTGCCGAGTCACGGCGGAACTGGTGACGTCGCCGGGGGCTTACCGCCGCCGCGGTGGTTTCCGAGTGTGATGCAACGTGCTAACGGCGGCACGAATAGCGCTGTCCGATACGAACGGAGAGGAAAGGCATGATTGTGGAGGGGGCGGGTGGGTGTTTTCCTCGCGTCATGGTGACGTGGACCTCTTGTGGTCAGGGCGCAGCGTGTCAAATGTCCGCGGGGCAGCCGTGGCTGAACGGTTAAACACGAATCATCGCCACCCTCTTCTGGCACGACGGCTGTGGAATGTGGATGTTTGTTTTGTTTATGTCATGATGATTTCTGGTTTGTTTCACGGTTTCTTGTTATTTCTTGGTGTACAGCTGTCCGCCAGCTCTGCCTGCTCTTCGGATCTGGACTCGCCGCCAGTGGGGATTTTTCGTCGCATGACCTGGCCCCGGAGAGTTTAAATCCATAGGTGGAGAGTTACAAATTGTATTGTTAGGAAAATTAAGATTGTTTTTTTTCAATACAAAATATTGAACTTGGAAAGTTAACATTTCTTATTTGTAATAAGTATGAAATCCTTGTGAGGAAAATGCAATTTTATTCTAGCACAATATCGGTAAGATCAGGTGAAAAGAGAGCAAATTTGTAGAACAAATGAAGAGAGCAAAATTCTTCGGACTGAAAAAGTCCAAGGCTGCTCACCGCTCACGCTGCAGGGCGTCAGGAAATCAACGCTCGGTCATGTTAATCGTGCCGGTCGTGTGACCTCAGTCCTGATTGGCGCACGAACACTCCGACAAAGAACCACTTCACCGAGTTAAACTCAGTCATAAACAACGCCTTACATTTTATCAGCTAAATGATGCATTGCTTCTTTTTTTACAATAAAATAGGGCTTGGGTCGCGGCGCAGTGTTCTAGCATTGGGAAATTTGGGTGGACACCATATGGATACTATTTTCCCCACCCTTTTCCTGAGTTTTACCGTGAATTTTCCACTCCTTATTTTAAAATGTATTGGATAAGAGAAACCTGATACTGATTTATGGATGTAATGATAGGGACAGCCTGTGGATGGAAAGACAGGTAAGAATTGGCATACGTAATAACTAATTTTGGTGAGTAGGTAATTGGGTGATAAAGCCTGGTGCATATGCTTTTTGGTTGAATTTTCCACGCTTTATACTTATTTTTAGTCAGAATTTTCCACTCCGCACCCCAGCTCCAAAGCAATTCTAGGAGCCTGGTCGCGGGTCTTGCCGCGTCCGAAGAACTCTGCCTTGGTTCATTATATCTGAGTGGGCTGTGCTTCTGGAAGAGTGTTTATGCGTTATGCAGCGTTCAGTTTTAAACATTGCATTGCACTGATAGCGCGGCATGGCTGCTATGGTGTCCCTAGCGGCATGGCTGCTATGGTGTCCCTAGCGGCATGGCTGCTATGGTGTCCCTAGCGGCATGGCTGCTATGGTGTCCCTAGCGGCATGGCTGCTATGGTGTCCGTAGCGGCATGGCTGCTATGGTGTCCCGTTGCCAGGTTCTCAGAAATGTATGCTGCTTGGCAGTGCAGTGCCGTACCTCGACAAAACTCACATTCATTGGCATTCAGATAAACTATATATGCGCGCAAAATGATCATGCAGTCGTCGCGCCCTTAAACTCAAATATACTACACAAATAACCATGTAGCTCGCATGAAGGAAGGACCATCCTGATCCTTCATCCACCCTCCGCTTCTACCCGATCACCTCACGTAACATCGCGACGGGCACGTAATAGCCACTAGTACTGTGCGTCACATCGTGTACAATGTACGTTAGAGTGGATGTGCCAGCACGTGTAAATAAATAAATAAATGAACGTTATACTTTATTATAATTATATCTTACTTCTCTTGCAGATTGACGGATGTTAGGTCACCGGTGACTGTGTCTAATTCTCCACTAGACTAACCGTTCACCTTTCGTGTGTTGCAGTGGCGCAATCTGACCCCGGCTAACCGCTCGTCTCCTGGCTATGTTTCAGTGGTGAAGCAGCGTATGCAGATGTTCAACTCTCCGTTCACCTCGTGTCTGCACTGCGCGCGCTCCGTATACCATCAGGACGGAATGCGCGCCTTCTACCGCGCCTACGGGACCCAGCTCACCATGAACATCCCCTTCCAGTCGATCCACTTCGTGCTGTACGAGTGGGGGCAGCGGGTGACCAACCCGCAGCGCCTCTACTGGCCGGCGGCGCACATGCTGAGCGGCGCGCTGGCCGGCGCCGGCGCCGCCGCCATCACCACGCCGCTCGACGTCTGCAAGACGCTGCTCAACACGCAGGAGGCCGGCGTGGTGGGCCAGGGCGCGCGGCCCGTCACCGGCCTGGCCGCCGCCGTCCGGGTCGTTTACAGCCACGGCGGCCTGCCCGGCTTCTTCCGCGGCCTGAGCGCGCGCGTCGCCTACCAGATGCCGTCCACCGCCATCTGCTGGACCGTCTACGAGTCGATGAAGTATGGTCTGACGCGGCTGGGCGACGTCGACCCGCCCGGCGACTCGGCGGCGGCGACCTCCGACCCCGCCCCCGCCCCGGCCGCCTCCTACTCGTCCGTGTCATTCCCGAACCGGGCGCACGCGGCGCCGACCGACTTCGTGGCGCCCCGCTCCTTGTGAGCCGGCGGGTCGACCTGACCCGACCTGACCTAGAACCACGAGAGAACGACTCTGCTGAGGGCGACCCTGCCGAGAACATCAGCTGCGGATCTGTGATGGTGGGTCGTGCGCGGCCCACGCGACAACGGACTGTGACGGACCCGGAGAGCCCTGGTGCTCCGAGAGAGCTCGGGTGTCGGTGCTGTGTTGTGCGTGGCACATTTTACTGGGCCGAGTTGCTGTGAGAGGCGCGTCTGTGTGGCGTCTCGGGCCGACCGGTCCGCCGAGCCAGACGCCGCGGCCGGCCCCCGGAGAGCAGTATTGTGTCGAGGCCACAACGCCACTGCCGTGACGCCATGTGACGCGCCGCGCAATATTTTTTAGATTATGGGTGATCGCTATGTACCTGATGCTAGTCAGGCCGCGCACCTGCGTGGCCGCTATTGACTAGCTGGGAACCGTTAGCCGCCGCCCAGGCCGCCTCGACATCCTCCCCTCCCCAACTCTCCCCTCCCCAACTCTCCCCTCCCCAACTCTCCCCTCCCCAACTCTCCCCTCCCCAACTCTCCCCTCCCCAACCCTTCCTTTCCCTCCCCTCCCCAACCCTTCCCTCACCTCCCCTCCCCAACCCTTCCCTCCCCTCCCCTCCCCTCCCCTCCCCTCCCCTCCCCTCCCCTCCCCTCCCCAACCCTTCCATCCCCTCCCCAACCTTTCCCCCCTCAGCCTCCCTTGGCATCCCCTCCCCTCCCACGCCCTTGACATCCTCCCCTCCCAGCTCTTCTGGACATCCTCCCCAGCCCACTTCACCAACCCTTGCCCCGTCCGTCCCGCCCCGAATCCCTTCCCACTCCTTTCTCCGCGTCCTTCTCTAACCTCCCCGCAAGTCTCCTCTGCCTCCCCCGCTTCCCCGTGTGACCGATAAGTGATTACCAACCCGGTTCAGACATTGCAGACCCAATTACGTTACTTATAACCCGTACCGTTTGTTTCTGCGATCCCCTCCGTAGTAGCATGTTTTGCGTGTGCTTCTGTGGGTTTTGTTTTCTCTGCGAAGTAAGCGGTGCGACCCAGGCGGTGTGTCTCGACCTACCGGACAGTCCTACTGTCCAACTGTCCTACCGGACAGTTGGTGCCCCGCGGCGCACAACTGCAGGCAGGAGTGGCGTCCTGTCGGAGTGCGTCCATGGCCGTAATGGTCCGGTGGCGCCGAGCGACGGAGGTGCGAACATCTCGCAGCCGTCGAGGTCATGACTGAGCCCCGGCGTCCTGCCGCGGGCGTCACGGTCCGAGAGATGTGCTGGTTCCTGTCGCGGCCGCCGAACTCGCCTGCCATCGGCTACGTTGTCAAATGTTGGCTTTCAGCAATCGGGTAATTGTGAACCGAGGGCGGCCACTCCAGTGAAATACGCCCTGATGTTTATTTGATTAGGCGGTCACTCGCTGATGGGTATCAAATTTGCATCCTTGACATCTGATTTCGCTCGGTTTTGATGTTCCCAATCTGATTCGCGACATTTCAGCATCGCTTGCTGAGCGAAGTTTGTTTCACCACCTCCGTTTCGCTGCATGAATTGCCATCCGTGGGTTTTGGCTGTGGGTTCTCTGGCAGCTGCTGCGGGTTAGCTTGGTACTGATGCGGAACTTCAACACTATATCGCCTAGTTATACCCTCTGCGTAAGAGAACAGCGGGCAGGCAGAGATATTCAGGTCCAGGGGAGGCTTAACCTTTACCGGCTCCGCTGTTATAGCAGTTAAGCCTTAGCTGGTAAGGAAGCAGTGGGCAGGAAGAGAGGTTCAGGTCCAGAGGCGGCTTAACCTTTCCCAGCACCGTTGTTATAGTTGTACGTGTTGTTATTTGATAGTGAATATATGAACAAATGCGTCTTACCTTTTGTGTTATTTTCGTGGCGACTGACAGCAGTCTGTGGCCCTGTGGTGATTCATCAGGTTCTTGCTTTGCGTTGCGTGTTCAGTAGTTGGCCTAAATCATTAGGTAGGTGTAGCTGAGCCGTTCACGTTAATATGCTCGGCTACGTCGTTTCTGTCCTGGTTTGTCCTAATCTCAAGCTCTGATATCATCAAGTGGTCGCATCTCATTGTTCTCCAGATAGAGATGGGACATTCGGAGTGACCGATATCGCTAGATTTTGAGGGGGTGCTGCCACCTATCAGCACTAATCTGAACGTGTACTTGCTATATTGTCTCCACTTGTATGGTTGGAAACCTAGATCGATCCTGATCCGAGATCTTGGGGTTGATAAATGGGAGAATATTTTTAAAGTCCACATGTTTACCTGCAGTTATTATTTCATATACGTCCCCAATGCCCCAATGTCTGCTCGCTGTTCGGAAGACAAAATGGCACAATCGTAAGGAAATTACGATTTTGTGTGTGAGGTATGTCAATGACATCCAGATGTCTATGCACATTGCACTGTAATGACAGCCATGTATAGGTGTCGCTAAGGTGAACTGTGATTTATCCAAAATGCGATAGATGCCGTAGCTGTCATATCAGCGCGCAAAATTAATGTTTTTTTAATGCGACGGAACATCTGTAAAATATCTGAAATAATAAAAATATCTGAAATATGAATGCAAAATAGAATATTTGAAATAATAAAAATAAAAATCTAAAAATACAGAATATCCGAGTTATTTTAAATGGTGCATTATATACAAATTCAACCTACTTGTAATATGTACTACTACTAGCGCTTTGTTACGAGCCAGGGGCAGATCTAGGATTTTTCCGAAGGGGGGGGGGGGGGGGGCGACCCAGGAGGCGGTATTTTCGCCGTCAAAGGGGGCGCCATGGGGCGCCAAAAGTTATTACAAAATGGAAAATCTCTTACGCTTACTCATTTGCAGTGCCCTT
>JAXIVJ010014439.1:32500-34384 GCA_036785665.1 Chirona hameri | reverse complement strand
ATTGCTGATGATGTTGCTGATGATGTTGCTGATGATGACGTGAGACGGTGTGGTATGCCCGGAACCGGTGTTGTATGCCCAGGAGGCGGTGTTGTATGCCCGAGGCGGTGTGGTATGCCCGGAGGCGGGTTGTAGTATGCCGGAGGCGGTGTGTGTATGCCCGGAGGCGGTGTTGTATGCCCGGAGGCGGTGTAGTATGCCCGGAGGCGGTGTTGTATGCCCGGAGGCGGTGTGGTATGCCCGGAGGCGGTACAACACCGCCTCCAGGCATGATGATGATAATGATGATGATGATGGATGATGATGATGATGATGATGATGATGATGATGATGATGATGATGATGATGATGATGATGATGATGATGATGATGATGATGATGATGATGATGATGATGATGATGATGATGATGATGATGATGATGATGATGATGATGATGATGATGATGATGATGATGATGATGATGATGATGATGATGATGATGATGATGATGTTGCTGATGATGTTGCTGATGATGACGTGAGACGGTGTGGTATGCCCGGAGGCGGTGTGTATGCCCGGAGGCGGTGTTGTATGCCCGGAGGCGGTGTGGTATGCCCGGAGGCGGTGTTGTATGCCGGAGGCGGTGTTGTATGCCCGGAGGCGGTGTGGTATGCCCGGAGGCGGTGTAGTATGCCCGGAGGCGGTGTTGTATGCCCGGAGGCGGTGTGGTATGCCCCGGAGGCGGTGTAGTATGCCCGGAGGCGGTGTTGTATGCCCGGAGGCGGTGTGGTATGCCCAGAGGCGGTGTAGTTTTGCCCGGAGGCGGTGTTGTATGCCCGAGGCGGTGTGGTATGCCCGGAGGCGGTGTAGTATGCCCGAGGCGGTGTTGTATGCCCGGAAGGCGGTGTGTGGTATGCCCGGAGGCGGTACAACACCGCCTCCGGGCATGATGATGATGATAATGATGATGATGATGATGATGATGATGATGATGATGATGATGATGATGATGATGATGATGATGATGATGATGATGATGATGATGATGATGATGATGATGATGATGATGATGATGATGATGATGATGATGATGATGATGATGATGATGATGATGATGATGATGATGATGATGATGATGATGATGATTGATGATGAAGATGATGATGATGATGATGATGATGATGATGTTGCTGATGATGATGTTGCTGATGATGATGTTGCTGATGATGATGTTGTTGATGATGTTGCTCATGATGTTGATGATGATGTTGCTGATTATGTTGCTGATGATGTTGATGATGATGTTGATGATGATGTTGATGATGATGTTGATGATGATGTTGATGATGATGTTGATGATGATGTTGATGATGATGTTGATGATGATGTTGATGATGATGTTCATGATGATGTTGATGTTGATGATGATGTTGATGATGATGTTGATGATGAATGTTGATGATGAATGTTGCTGATGATGTTTGCTGATGATTGTTGCTGATGATGTTGCTGATGATGTTGATGATGATGTTGCTGATGATGTTGCTGGTGATGTTGCTGATGATGTTGCTGATGATGTTGCTGATGATGATGTGAGACGGTGTGGTATGCCGGAGGCGGTGTTATATGCCCGGAGGCGGGTGTTGTATGCCCGGAGGCGGTGTGGTATGCCCGGAGGCGGTGTTGTATGCCCGGAGGCGGTGTTGTATGCCTGAGGCGGTCTGGTATGCCCGGAGGCGGTGTAGTATGCCCGGAGGCGGTGTTGTATGCCCGGAGGCGGTGTGGGTATGCCCGGAGGCGGTACAACACCGCCTCCGGGCATGATGATGATGATAATGATGATGATGATGATGATGATGATGATGATGATGATGATGATGATGATGATGATGATGATGATGAT
>JAXIVJ010014439.1:17500-22500 GCA_036785665.1 Chirona hameri | reverse complement strand
ATGATGATGATGATGATGATGATGATGATGATGATGATGATGATGATGATGATGATGATTATGATGATGATGATGATGATGATGATGATGATGATGATGATGATGAAGATGATGATGATGATGATGATGATGATGATGTTGCTGATGATGATGTTGCTGATGATGATGTTGCTGATGATGATGTTGTTGATGATGTTGCTCATGATGTTGATGATGATGTTGCTGATTATGTTGCTGATGATGTTGATGATGATGTTGATGATGATGTTGATGATGATGTTGATGATGATGTTGATGATGATGTTGATGATGATGTTGATGATGATGTTGATGATGATGTTCATGATGTTGTTGATGTTGATGATGATGTTGATGATGATGTTGATGATGATGTTGATGATGATGTTGATGATGATGTTGCTGATGATGTTGCTGATGATGTTGCTGATGATGTTGCTGATGATGTTGCTGATGATGTTGCTGGTGATGTTGCTGATGATGTTGCTGATGATGTTGCTGATGATGATGTGAGACGGTGTGGTATGCCCGGAGGCGGTGTTGTATGCCCGGAGGCGGTGTTGTATGCCCGGAGGCGGTGTGGTATGCCCGGAGGCGGTGTTATATGCCCGGAGGCGGTGTTGTATGCCCGGAGGCGGTGTGGTATGCCCGGAGGCGGTGTTGTATGCCCGGAGGTGGTGTTGTATGCCCTGAGGCGGTCTGGTATGCCCGGAGGCGGTGTAGTATGCCCGGAGGCGGTGTTGTATGCCCGGAGGCGGTGTGGTATGCCCGGAGGCGGTGCAGTATGCCCGGAGGCGGTGTTGTATGCCCCGAGGCGGTGTGGTATGCCCGGAGGCGGTGTAGTATGCCCAGAGGCGGTGTTGTATGCCCGGAGGCGGTGTGGTATGCCCGGAGGCGGTGTAGTATGCCCGGAGGCGGTGTTGTATGCCCGGAGGCGGTGTGGTATGCCCGGAGGCGGTACAACACCGCCTCCGGGCATGATGATGATAATGATGATGATGATGATGATGATGATGATGATGATGATGATGATGATGATGATGATGATGATGATGATGATGATGATGATGATGATGATGATGATGATGATGATGATGATGATGATGATGATGATGATGATGATGATGATGATGATGATGATGTTGCTGATGATGATGTTGCTGATGATGATGTTGCTGATGATGATGTTGTTGATGATGTTGCTGATGATGTTGCTGATGATGTTGCTGATGATGTTGCTGATGATGTTGATGATGATGTTGATGATGATGTTGATGATGATGTTGATGATGATGTTGATGATGATGTTGCTGATGTTGTTGCTGATGATGTTGTTGATGATGTTGCTGATGATGTTGCTGATGATGTTGCTGGTGATGTTGCTGATGATGTTGCTGATGATGTTGCTGATGATGACGTGAGACGGTGTGGTATGCCCGGAGGCGGTGTTGTATGCCCGGAGGCGGTGTTGTATGCCCGGAGGCGGTGTGGTATGCCCGGAGGCGGTGTTGTATGCCCGGAGGCGGTGTTGTATGCCCGGAGGCGGTGTGGTATGCCCGGAGGCGGTGTTGTATGCCCGGAGGCGGTGTTGTATGCCCTGAGGCGGTCTGGTATGCCCGGAGGCGGTGTAGTATGCCCGGAGGCGGTGTTGTATGCCCGGAGGCGGTGTGGTATGCCCGGAGGCGGTGCAGTATGCCCGGAGGCGTTGTTGTATGCCCGGAGGCGGTGTGGTATGCCCGGAGGCGGTGTAGTATGCCCGGAGGCGGTGTTGTATGCCCGGAGGCGGTGTGGTATGCCCGGAAGCGGTGTAGTGTGCCCGGAGGCGGTGTTGTATGCCCGGAGGCGGTGTGGTATGCCCGGAGGCGGTACAACACCGCCTCCGGGCATGATGATGATAATGATGATGATGATGATGATGATGATGATGATGATGATGATGATGATGATGATGATGATGATGATGATGATGATGATGATGATGATGATGATGATGATGATGATGATGATGATGATGATGATGATGATGATGATGATGATGATGATGATGATGATGATGATGATGATGATGATGATGATGTTGCTGATGATGATGTTGCTGATGATGATGTTGCTGATGATGATGTTGTTGATGATGTTGCTGATGATGTTGCTGATGATGTTGCTGATGATGTTGCTGATGATGTTGATGATGATGTTGATGATGATGTTGATGATGATGTTGATGATGATGTTGCTGATGATGTTGCTGATGATGTTGCTGTGCTGATGATGTTGCTGATGATGTTGCTGATGATGTTGCTGATGATGTTGCTGGTGATGTTGCTGATGATGTTGCTGATGATGTTGCTGATGATGACGTGAGACGGTGTGGTATGCCCGGAGGCGGTGTTGTATGCCCGGAGGCGGTGTTGTATGCCCGGAGGCGGTGTGGTATGCCCGGAGGCGGTGTTGTATGCCCGGAGGCGGTGTTGTATGCCCGGAGGCGGTGTGGTATGCCCGGAGGCGGTGTTGTATGCCCGGAGGCGGTGTTGTATGCCCTGAGGCGGTCTGGTATGCCCGGAGGCGGTGTAGTATGCCCGGAGGCGGTGTTGTATGCCCGGAGGCGGTGTGGTATGCCCGGAGGCGGTGCAGTATGCCCGGTGGCGGTGTTGTATGCCCGGAGGCGGTGTGGTATGCCCGGAGGCGGTGTAGTATGCCCGGAGGCGGTGTTGTATGCCCGGAGGCGGTGTGGTATGCCCGGAGGCGGTGTTGTATGCCCGGAGGCGGTGTTGTATGCCCGGAGGCGGTGTGGTATGCCCGGAGGCGGTGTAGTATGCCCGGAGGCGGTGTTGTATGCCCGGAGGCGGTGTAGTATGCCCGGAGGCGGTGTTGTATGCCCGGAGGCGGTGTGGTATGCCCGGAGGCGGTGTAGTTTGCCCGGAGGCGGTGTTGTATGCCCGGAGGCGGTGTGGTATGCCCGGAGGCGGTGTAGTATGCCCGGAGGCGGTGTTGTATGCCCGGAGGCGGTGTGGTATGCCCGGAGGCGGTACAACACCGCCTCCGGGCATGATGATGATGATAATGATGATGATGATGATGATGATGATGATGATGATGATGATGATGATGATGATGATGATGATGATGATGATGATGATGATGATGATGATGATGATGATGATGATGATGATGATGATGATGATGATGATGATGATGATGATGATGATGATGATGATGATGATGATGATGATGATGATGATGATGATGATGATGATGAAGATGATGATGATGATGATGATGATGATGATGTTGCTGATGATGATGTTGCTGATGATGATGTTGCTGATGATGATGTTGTTGATGATGTTGCTCATGATGTTGATGATGATGTTGCTGATTATGTTGCTGATGATGTTGATGATGATGTTGATGATGATGTTGATGATGATGTTGATGATGATGTTGATGATGATGTTGATGATGATGTTGATGATGATGTTGATGATGATGTTGATGATGATGTTCATGATGATGTTGATGTTGATGATGATGTTGATGATGATGTTGATGATGATGTTGATGATGATGTTGATGATGATGTTGCTGATGATGTTGCTGATGATGTTGCTGATGATGTTGCTGATGATGTTGCTGATGATGTTGCTGGTGATGTTGCTGATGATGTTGCTGATGATGTTGCTGATGATGATGTGAGACGGTGTGGTATGCCCGGAGGCGGTTTTATATGCCCGGAGGCGGTGTTGTATGCCCGGAGGCGGTGTGGTATGCCCGGAGGCGGTGTTGTATGCCCGGAGGCGGTGTTGTATGCCCTGAGGCGGTCTGGTATGCCCGGAGGCGGTGTAGTATGCCCGGAGGCGGTGTTGTATGCCCGGAGGCGGTGTGGTATGCCCGGAGGCGGTACAACACCGCCTCCGGGCATGATGATGATGATAATGATGATGATGATGATGATGATGATGATGATGACGATGATGATGATGATGATGATGATGATGATGATGATGATGATGATGATGATGATGATGATGATGAAGATGATGATGATGATGATGATGATGATGATGTTGCTGATGATGATGTTGCTGATGATGATGTTGCTGATGATGATGTTGTTGATGATGTTGCTCATGATGTTGATGATGATGTTGCTGATTATGTTGCTGATGATGTTGATGATGATGTTGATGATGATGTTGATGATGATGTTGATGATGATGTTGATGATGATGTTGATGATGATGTTGATGATGATGTTGATGATGATGTTAATGATGATGTTGATGATGATGTTGATGATGATGTTGCTGATGATGTTGCTGATGATGTTGCTGATGATGTTGCTGGTGATGTTGCTGATGATGTTGCTGATGATGTTGCTGATGATGTTGCTGATGATGACGTGAGACGGTGTGGTATGCCCGTTTGCGGTGTTGTATGCCCGGAGGCGGTGTTGTATGCCCGGAGGCGTTGTGGTATGCCCGGAGGCGGTGTTGTATGCCCGGAGGCGGTGTTGTATGCCCGGAGGCGGTGTGGTATGCCCGGAGGCGGTGTTGTATGCCCGGAGGCGGTGTTGTATGCCCGGAGGCGGTGTGGTATGCCCGGAGGCGGTGTATGCCCGGAGGCGGTGTTGTATGCCCTGAGGCGGTCTGTAATGCCCGGAGGCGGTGTAGTATGCCCGGAGGCGGTGTTGTATGCCCGGAGGCGGTGTGGTATGCCCGGAGGCGGTGCAGTATGCCCGGAGGCGGTGTTGTATGCCCGGAGGCGGTGTGGTATGCCCGGAGGCGGTGTAGTATGCCCGGAGGCGGTGTTGTATGCCCGGAGGCGGTGTGGTATGCCCGGAGGCGGTGTAGTATGCCCGGAGGCGGTGTTGTATGCCCGGAGGCGGTGTGGTATGCCCGGAGGCGGTACAGCACCGCCTCCGGGCATGATGATGATAATGATGATGATGATGATGATGATGATGATGATGATGATGATGATGA
>JAXIVJ010014439.1:2500-5000 GCA_036785665.1 Chirona hameri | reverse complement strand
TGCCCGGAGGCGGTGTTGTATGCCCGGAGGCGGTGTGGTATGCCCGGAGGCGGTGTTGTATGCCCGGAGGCGGTGTTGTATGCCCTGAGGCGGTCTGGTATGCCCGGAGGCGGTGTAGTATGCCCGGAGGCGGTGTTGTATGCCCGGAGGCGGTGTGGTATGCCCGGAGGCGGTGCAGTATGCCCGGTGGCGGTGTTGTATGCCCGGAGGCGGTGTGGTATGCCCGGAGGCGGTGTAGTATGCCCGGAGGCGGTGTTGTATGCCCGGAGGCGGTGTGGTATGCCCGGAGGCGGTGTTGTATGCCCGGAGGCGGTGTTGTATGCCCGGAGGCGGTGTGGTATGCCCGGAGGCGGTGTAGTATGCCCGGAGGCGGTGTTGTATGCCCGGAGGCGGTGTGGTATGCCCGGAGGCGGTGTAGTATGCCCGGAGGCGGTGTTGTATGCCCGGAGGCGGTGTGGTATGCCCGGAGGCGGTGTAGTTTGCCCGGAGGCGGTGTTGTATGCCCGGAGGCGGTGTGGTATGCCCGGAGGCGGTGTAGTATGCCCGGAGGCGGTGTTGTATGCCCGGAGGCGGTGTGGTATGCCCGGAGGCGGTACAACACCGCCTCCGGGCATGATGATGATGATAATGATGATGATGATGATGATGATGATGATGATGATGATGATGATGATGATGATGATGATGATGATGATGATGATGATGATGATGATGATGATGATGATGATGATGATGATGATGATGATGATGATGATGATGATGATGATGATGATGATGATGATGATGATGATGATGATGATGATGATGATGATGATGATGATGATGATGAAGATGATGATGATGATGATGATGATGATGATGTTGCTGATGATGATGTTGCTGATGATGATGTTGCTGATGATGATGTTGTTGATGATGTTGCTCATGATGTTGATGATGATGTTGCTGATTATGTTGCTGATGATGTTGATGATGATGTTGATGATGATGTTGATGATGATGTTGATGATGATGTTGATGATGATGTTGATGATGATGTTGATGATGATGTTGATGATGATGTTGATGATGATGTTGATGTTGATGATGATGTTAATGATGATGTTGATGATGATGTTGATGATGATGTTGCTGATGATGTTGCTGATGATGTTGCTGATGATGTTGCTGGTGATGTTGCTGATGATGTTGCTGATGATGTTGCTGATGATGTTGCTGATGATGACGTGAGACGGTGTGGTATGCCCGTTTGCGGTGTTGTATGCCCGGAGGCGGTGTTGTATGCCCGGAGGCGGTGTGGTATGCCCGGAGGCGGTGTTGTATGCCCGGAGGCGGTGTTGTATGCCCGGAGGCGGTGTGGTATGCCCGGAGGCGGTGTTGTATGCCCGGAGGCGGTGTTGTATGCCCGGAGGCGGTGTGGTATGCCCGGAGGCGGTGTTGTATGCCCGGAGGCGGTGTTGTATGCCCTGAGGCGGTCTGGTATGCCCGGAGGCGGTGTAGTATGCCCGGAGGCGGTGTTGTATGCCCGGAGGCGGTGTGGTATGCCCGGAGGCGGTGCAGTATGCCCGGAGGCGGTGTTGTATTCCCGGAGGCGGTGTGGTATGCCCGGAGGCGGTGTAGTATGCCCGGAGGCGGTGTTGTATGCCCGGAGGCGGTGTGGTATGCCCGGAGGCGGTGTAGTATGCCCGGAGGCGGTGTTGTATGCCCGGAGGCGGTGTGGTATGCCCGGAGGCGGTACAGCACCGCCTCCGGGCATGATGATGATAATGATGATGATGATGATGATGATGATGATGATGATGATGATGATGATGATGATGATGATGATGATGATGATGATGATGTTGCTGATGATGATGTTGCTGATGATGATGTTGCTGATGATGATGTTGTTGATGATGTTGCTGATAATATTGCTGATGATGTTGCTGATGATGTTGCTGATGATGTTGATGATGATGTTGATGATGATGTTGATGATGATGTTGATGATGATGTTGATGATGATGTTGATGATGATGTTGATGATGATGTTGATGATGATGTTGATGTTGATGATGATGTTAATGATGATGTTGATGATGATGTTGATGATGATGTTGCTGATGATGTTGCTGATGATGTTGCTGATGATGTTGCTGGTGATGTTGCTGATGATGTTGCTGATGATGTTGCTGATGATGTTGCTGATGATGACGTGAGACGGTGTGGTATGCCCGTTTGCGGTGTTGTATGCCCGGAGGCGGTGTTGTATGCCCGGAGGCGGTGTGGTATGCCCGGAGGCGGTGTTGTATGCCCGGAGGCGGTGTTGTATGCCCGGAGGCGGTGTGGTATGCCCGGAGGCGGTGTAGTATGCCCGGAGGCGGTGTTGTATGCCCGGAGGCGGTGTGGTATGCCCGGAGGCGGTGTAGTATGCCCGGAGGCGGTGTTGTATGCCCGGAGGCGGTGTGGTATGCCCGGAGGCGGTACAACACCGCCTCCGGGCATGATGATGATAATG
>JAXIVJ010014438.1:0-25000 GCA_036785665.1 Chirona hameri | reverse complement strand
AAGGCCCTCTGAAGTCCTCTTAACTCTCTAAAGACCACGCTTCGCGTAGTAGAGCCCATGATACCGCGCTTCGCGCGGTCTCGTCGGCCCTTTTCAGCGCGCGCAGCGCGCCGAAAAGGGCCCTCCTGGCCTCCAGGGAGGGGGGAGGCTTGGCTACGTGCCTGGGTGTACTGATAATATAACATAAAGACTAGCTATACGCGGCGCTGTGTGACATGGGGAGTAGCAGTAACTCAAAGCTCAGATCATAACCATCATTCTGATTAGCAGGTGTTTACAAACAGAATATATAAAGTGTGCGTTGATATCTTTGACATGTCGATGACTTTCCTGTCTACAATATCCTATCCCCATCTCTTAATACTGCGGCAGGCCGTCATCGAAAGACATTTAATAAATAGAAACGTGGCTGCCCTACCACAACGACACTGCACCTACTACTAGCCACCGCCCGCTCTGCCTACTTGCGCTCATCGCTCTCTGCGCCGAAGCAGCTGAGACATTCGTCCTTCTTCTCAACGGTGGCCACATCTGTGGAGTTGGCCTTCTGACTCGACACCGAACCCAGCTCTGTCGACAGACACGGAGAACAAGCTTATAACCCAAAATGCAGCTCTGTGGACACGGAGGTCGCACTCAGAACTGCCGCATACCGCTATTGAATGGGCGATGGATCAAAGTCAGGAAAATCGCACTTCCAGAACAATTATATGATTATTTATGCTCATGTCATGGTGGAATCATGATTCCATCCACACAACAATATAGCAAACTCATGCTCGCAGAGCGAAAGCGATCCATGTCTCGGAAACGACTGCAGCGACATCTATGAAAACAGTAGTATCATGTATACCCACGTAACTCCGTTACACACGGCACGCGAGGCGAGCTTTGCGATAACTCACGCAGTGCGGTATCAGGAAACGTTTGTCCGCACGATGGCCTCTAAAGCCTTGGTAACGATATCTAGAAGCTTAGCAACTCAACACTACGTTTTTTCATGCAGATGGCGGCCACATCCAATCACTGTCAATATCCGGGTATTATGTATTACCACGGGTTGTATGCCCAGCGGCGGAAATACTCACTGTGTTCCTTTTCAGGGTCTTCGATTGGTTTTCCCGCTAGATTCAGCTTCCGCTTGTATATGTTGTGCTCGACATTAACTTGCGATTCACCAGACGAATCCATGGCGTCGATAGAAACATCTGAAACGGTCACAAAGCCAGTGATTTCGGAAGCGTACTACCGATGGCTGCCTATACGTAGAGTAGAATAGTAAATAAAAAAATGCGAACCTTCAATGGTCCTAGAAACATCAAATTGCAGAGGGAACCACCACTTACAATTGCAGCCGATGTTATGGAATATCACGTCTACGTTGATTTTCAGTTTTTCGCCCCGTGTGGTGTCCACCAGCAGCTCCTCGTTCTGTTCGACGGCCATGAAGTCCCGCACCTCGGAGATGAAGAGCAAGACGATGATGATGCCACTGATCAGCGTCACTGGAAACATCGCAATCATTTGTTAGATGAGTTGGCTCGGTTCAGAACCTTCAAGTAGATTTTAACGATAAAAACCTACTAACTCAGGTGAGCCTTAAAGGAAATAGTTCACCTTCAACATTAGTTTTAAACTGAGATAGCAGTTTGTAGCCCGTGTTGGGAAACCCCTATCTGCAAGTTTTCTTGACTGAAAAGATTCTCCAACCGAATATATTTGAGTTTTTGGCGAAGAAATGCGGTGCTGGCGAAAGAATGTTGTACTGGTTCCAGCCGGGGCAGAGGCTATATCATCAGCCAATCAGCTTGCAGCTGGTGCTAGCAAGCGAATCGCCGGCCGCCGGTTGGCACATCTCCAATGCGAGTCTATGTTTACGCGACTACTTTCGAATCTGATTGGCTGAACCATTTTTTACATTCGCGTGACGTCAGGACTCTGACTCAGAGTATGCATATAGTTTTGATAAACAATAAAAAATTACAGCCTTCTGTCCTAAATCGGCGCGATATAAGGCCATTTTTGACAATATAAAAATAAATTGTATTAACAAATATAAACAAATCGTGCTGGGTAAAATTTTCCAAGGTGAACTATTTCCTTTAAGTAAGGCGACTAAAAATTATACGCCTCCTAGAGTCGAAGTCAAGTAAAAAAAAACATGGGTCAGGGTTAAGTCGACCACACAAATACAAGTAAAACACAACCCTGAATGTAGGGGACGAGTTGTACACAGTCACATTAAACAAGTTATTTGATCTAGTATTTAATTGTGATAAATGTTAAATAATTGTATTGCTCACTATTTATATTCTAAGTGAACATATTGTTAGTCACCTTTATATGAGGGGGCTGGATTTTATACATAACATCGCGTTACTTACCGGAGGCGCCTCCGCAGGTTTTGATTCGGAAATCTTCCAATGGTTTCGGATAGGCATCGAAATTTCTTAGCTTATCTAGGAACAATTTAATACTCATTTTGACGACCAGACACTATAACCGGTCTTGAAATCTGCATCACAGAAACCACGGTCAAGAACGATCAAACTTCGGTCAGCCACGGTCAAATATCAAACAGAAACTGGCAGCTTTCAGCCACAAACTAAACCGTCGACAAACACGTACAATATACTCGTATTGTGTTCAAAAATTGCAGTCAGCTGATGTTTTCACCATGGCCCACCACGCTGGCTAACTGGCACCACTCCCGCCGTTCCCTGCAGCCGCCTCTGCGTGTGCTCCAGCACTGACCAGTCGCCGCCCGCGGCGGCTGTCACGTGACCAGGCCGGACTGTGACCCCGGCCGGGTCGGCGGCATCCGGTGCCGGGGACTCGACGCAGTGACAGGTTTGGAAGGTGCTCTGTCGTATAATTATGTTTAGTCTCACATGACTTTGGATACGGCGCCTCCAGAAAACAGCTCACCAAGCTATAATTGTCATAGAACCAAAGTGGGATGGTGTGGAAGTGAACTACCTTGTGTGCAAATTCGTGACCGTATGTAAGGCAAACGATCGTAACGCGGACATGCCCAAACACATGACTTTCAGGAAACTATTAGCATTCGTTAGTGTGTCCGTATCGGCTACAACGCCAATAACATGACAAGTCTGGTGTTATGAGATGATGTGTCCTGCATTGCAGTTGTTTACCATGAATGTCTTCAAGGTCAAATGCCATTTAAGTGGTACCTGAGCAGTTGTTGAGCTGTGCGCCTCTCTCCCCATCTCTCACTCACCAGGGACCGCTCTTCAATATGTCAACCATTAAAATACCATTTGTTTGTGGATTCCCTACTCATTTATTTGGAACCATATGAGTATGTGCTTTTATAAACCTTAAACATCATTATATGTATATCAATCATACATCTACCATACATTACTCAATATCTTTGACATCAAACCGTCCAGAAAAGAATGCAGATCACCACTCAGCAGTGCAGCACCCAGTGCCCCAGCCATACTCAGTGGTCTGTTGGCTTGAAAAACTGGAGCACATCACATTAAAATGGGTGGATTAGAAAGGGAGCTAAAAGTGAAAAACAGAACATGTTGAGAACAAAATGCATTTAAATATCAAGAAAATGATTTGTGTCCTAATGGAAAATTTTGCTCTATATAAATAGCTTTCTATTTGGAGTCAATTTTGGGTATACTGGGCACATAAATAGGAGTGGAACTGCTAGGGACTGTACTTTGAAGACTAGTGCAAGAAAGACACCCCTAAGCTCAACAATAAGCCTTGATTTGGGAGGATGATCATGACCAATGCTGAAATCAATATCTGTTCCATCAATGTAAGAAAGCTTCAACCCCTCAACTAACCATTGAAGGAGGGATATGACTAGGGTCACCCAAATTCTTAAGATAACACTATCTTCAAACATCTTCAAAAATACTCATCACTACTCACCAAGCGAGTATAATAATGTCCAACCAAAATTGTATTAAGGCCTTCCAATGACACAACAATGGTTGAATAATAGGATTATTGCAAAAGTGCATTTATAATTTGCCAGTCATTTTGGGTCCTTGTCAATAATGTTGAAGCAAAAAGGATAGGTGAATCAATTCCACAAACATGTGTTTAAGATAAAGGTCCAATCCAAGATCACATCAACATATCAGACTTATCATGCTATTAGCACTTAGCAGTGTAGCAGTGCTTTAGCGGATATATACACAAGAAAAGCATGAAACGTCCAGTATTATGACATGACCAGCAATTGTACCTTGCAAGTATGAATATTAATTAATAATTGAACAATATATATTGCATTTTGTCATCTGAATCTGGCAGTTGATATACAAGACTTTCTTTGCCTAATGATTATATGAATTAACCTTCCTATGCATTTTGTATCGAGCAAAGTAAATGAGTGAAGAACAATTGTGAAAAGTAAACTAGGAGTCCAGCAATCACTGCAAGCAATTAGGGTAAGGATCTTATCTTCATTCACATCCAAACATGTGACTTTTCATGCTATCTAAGTATAGACAATCCCAACAAACTAAGGCACTGGCAAACTACCAGTGCTTCAGTATCTACTATCTTCTATATCTTGGTAGCATGAACAGTCTGGTGTTTTGACATGTCTGAGGTTACAGTTGCTAAAGGAAATAGTTCACCTTCAACATTAGTTTTAAACTAAGATAGCAGTTTTGTAGCCCATGTTGGGAAACCCCTATCTGCAAGTTTTCTTGACTGAAAAGACTAGCCAAATATATTACATTTTTTGCCGAAGGAATGCAGTGCTGACAAAAGAATGTGGTGCTGGATCTGCCTGGGCAGATGCCTTACCATCAGCCAATCAGCTTGCAGCTGGTGCTAGCAAGCAAACCGCCGGCTGCCACATCTCTAGTCCTTACGCAACTACCCTTAGTCCTTACACAACTACTTTAAAATCTGATTGGCAGAACCGTTTTTTACATTCATGTGACATCAGGACTCTGACTCAGAGTATGCATATAGTTTTGATAAACAATAATAATGTATGGCCTTCTGTCTTGAATCGGCATGATATAAGGCCATTTTGGACAATATAAAAAGAAATTGTATTAAAAAATATAAAAAAATCATGTTTGGGGGAAAAAATTCCAAGGTGAACTATTTCCTTCAACCCCATCCAAAATAAATGTTTAAGGGCGGGTTCAAAGAGAAACTATTTGGGTGAATATTGTCCACAAATGTTGCTTACATTTTAGAATGAAGTTTCAAGTTGTTACAAAACGTGAAGCAGGAATGAGGATTGTGACCAAGTTATCATTGAACATTGACATGACCTTCCATCAATATTTTTAATAAAAAATCGTAGAATGACGCCATCAAATTATTGCAACTTTTAATATAGAACATCAACAAAATGTACTTAATAATCCGCCCTAATTGAATTATAAACAGGTCGTTGACAATGCCCGCTGGTCGCCTACACACCTCAATTATATACCTACCTACCCAAAATTTCCAGAAATGTGTATGTGGCGGTATTGTACGAACGATTGCCGATTGTATACAACCAATATTTGTCACAGTTGCGCGGTATTTGTAGACAAAATCAGCAGAATATTCTACTATGATGTTGGTATAATACAATATTTATAATATTATTTAATGTCCATTAGGTAAAAATGTAACATTATGTAAGAAAATAAATGTCTGTGCTAAAAACAAAATCATGTGTGTCTGAGTTTGACTTAAAATGTGAATACTTGGTGTTTCTGTTTATTTAGAATAAAAATCAAGCTGACATTTAGTCCAAATTTAGTAGTTTTTTATATTTATCCTGCAAGCACTTGTATGATTTAAATAAATATTTTCCCATTTTTGACCCTAAATTTTTCAAAAAAATATTATTTAACCAACTGTTTTACCATTTTGCAGCCCAAAATTGATGAGAAAGTGCCGAATTTGGGTGCCCCATTCGCCCCATTCAATCTCCGGAAATCCTACGGCCGCCATCTTTGCTTCTGAGTTGCGTTGCGTGTGTCCTCCATTGTTTGCTCGTCTGGCGTTTGGTAAAAGAGGGGTGTTGTATGGGAATCATCATATTTGTGTAAAGAACATATAAGTGTTCGCTGTGTGATACAGAGAGGAGACCTCTGGTCTCCCAAGTGTGTGCATTGAACGTGTTAGGCGCACCCAGCAGGCGTCGCCTGATCTTCGGGAACCTGGACTGGACCTGTACTACGGGTTGAACGTGCCCAGATTGAACACTTGAAATGGCGTGTGTCACGTTGAAGCGGAGTTTGGATTTTGATCCATTTGGAAGTCCTGGAAGATCTCCTAAGAGGAGGCGATGTGTTCCTTTGTCAGTGACACCCACTGCCAGCTCAGAACAGAAAGTCAAGCCCACACCCTTCCAGGCTGTAACACCAAAAGTTTCTGCAGGTGAGTTAGTAATGACTTTGAGCTCTAGATGGACTAAACTCACATTTATGTGCAATTTATTTGTGTGAGCATCCATTACAGCTTCGTTTTACTCTCCCGTTCCACCGCCTTCTAACCTCATCCTGATCCTGCATATTTGTTGTTCACAGTGATTGTGATCTGTCAGCAGAATAGTTATGGGTACAGTGAGGGAACTTTATCATATATATTAGACTTTCCATGATATCAGAATGTAAACGATGCTGACACATTAAAGCACTGTGTCAGTACCGTCTGCATCAGAATCTGATAGCATGAAAAGTCTAGAGGTTAGGACAGGTGAAGATTGGACTTTTACCCTATTTTGTTAAAGCATTTTAATTAAGGTTCAGTTCTGGATTTTGGTACAAACTATGGGCACCAAATAACTTTCACAAATCACAATTCCAGGACCCTGATGCCCAAATCATCACTTTTGATAATTTGAATTGATACACTGGTAAGATATGTAGCACGGTAATTGAAGCTTGATGTTTAAAATGAGTGTCTGCTATATACCTACTTAATTCCATGGGAGTTTTAAAGTCAAAGGTAAAGACGAGTAAAGCACACGCTTTTCAAACTGCTATATAGGGTAAGGTATACATTGTAAATTGTAATGGTATCATGCTTTCTGAGGCACATAATCTGCTGAGTGTGCCTGGTACAGTGCAGCAGACTTGCATTGTCTGGACCTATCCAAGTGGATCTGTTAAATGTTGGTCATGCTATTTGGAGATTAATTAGCCAATTTTTTGTCTTGGCATTGCTACTAATAATCTGGATAGGTCTTCTGATGAACACTATATTTTACATGTGTTTTATATTTGACCAGCTGAGATCCTGAGTCATTTCAAATGGGTAGTAATGATGATTATTTGGATTTGTTAAATTGGTATTAAAAGATGGCCACAGTGATGACCAGAATTAAGGGGTGAATGCTCCTTGTAGGTGCCATAACCTTGAGCCCTGTTTCTAACCTGCTGGCATTAGCAATCCTCTGTGGCTATGGTTTTAGTTATAACAGGCTTTGAAGATTGAATATGTTTCAATTACATATTCCACTTATATTATGCAGTTATCTAAAGTGAAAGTTTGCATGTTTTGATCTGTCATTCACTGGCATGTATTGGGTGGTTTAAACAAAAATGTCCATGAATTGAAATACTGACGTGTTCAACATGAAGGTATTGTTTTTCTTAGTCAGATACCAAGTACTTAATACAACTGTTTTGTTAATGAACTGTGAAATATACTTAAAATTAATGGTCACATTCTTGGAGAGGGAGATATAATCTGGCTTTGGTTTGTGAGTAAATATTTGATGTTATTGTATGCTCATTATTGTGTGCAATGTGTGCAATGCAAATGATGTTATTGTGTGCAAATTTGATGTTGCTTGGGGATATTGGCAACATGTTAACTCTCGCCCTATGGGGACCCTAAAATGACCCCCTAAGGTTTTTCTTGCATAACTTTTTACACATGCAGATAATCTTGCTGAATTTTTCAGTTGTTTACAGCTGAGTTTACAACAATTATGTGTATGCTGTAAAAATTTCATTGAAATTAGTTGAGAAATTTTGGAGATAATGATGTTTTGATGACATGTTGGTGGAAAAATGATAAATGTTTGAAAAATCTTAGAAAACAGTTTTGAAGAAAATTGCAGATGCAATTCAGCAAAGATATAAAATGGCAATCTCAGATTTTCGAAATTTTGGGGTTTTAACCTCTAAAATGAACAAAAACTTACTTTTTTGGAAAAATCACCACAAAATAAACAATTTCAAAGATTTAAATTTAAAAAAAACTGAATATATGTGAGAGAACTGAGTATGGACAATACTCAAACCAAATTTCAAAGCAATATCTCTATTTTTGACATGGTTGAGTGTTGAGTTATGTGCCCAGTATACCCAAAATTTTGAGCCATGGTTCCCAAGTGTAAGAAACTCATGAATATTTTTTAATAACTTTTTTTGACTTTTTTGGACCAGATAAAAAATAAATAATTACCTTTTCTGTATTTCTGAGACAAAACTGGTCCAGTAACATGCCTTTTATTTACATTGATCAATTTCTTATTTTGAGGTTTTCTCACAGTGCAAAATCGCTGTTCTGGACGTGGTCGATCTAGGTCATTCACTTGACCTGAAAGGTCACTCGTTGACATGGAAGGTCACTTGTTGACCTGAAAGCTACAAGTTGCGTACTGTTAGATTCCAAACATGATGGGCAACATGTTGGTTCTTACCGCATTGCTCTAGGTTGCTTGGTTTGGAAGTTAACAGGGGGGCCTGTCAGGGCCCCCCCCCCCCCTGTAGGGCGAATGTGAAGAAGAAAAACTCCCATAGGGCGAGGGTTAAGGTCGGCTAATACCAATTTCAAATGGTAAATCAAATTGCTTAAAACAGTTAAGTTTTGGGGAAAATGACCATAGTAATTTCAACATTTAAATAATGGTCAAAGATACTATCTCAGTTCAGAACCAATACAAAGGTGAAACATTCCCTTTAAGATTTGTCAGGTCCTGGGCCCATTCATTGTAAACAGCCAAGGCTGATGACCACAAATGCTGGTATGCACTGTACAATGCTGGTCCATTGGCCACCAATGCCCTCATAGAACTGTTGTAATATCCTGTGCAACTTGCAAAGGGGCTGGCTATATCTATACGATTTGAATAGCAAACATATATTTCTTAAAAAATGAACTTAAATTTGGAGTGTGCATAACATATGCATAACATATGCATAACATATGCATAACATATGCATAACATATGCATAGCATTATCCTAATAAGTTTATTGCTGGTTTCAACCATTGCCTGTTGTTCATTTATGTCAAGTCTGCAAAGTCTGTTGGATGTTTGATTCATTAGATGCAAAAATATCACATTTGGTTCTTCCATACTGCTAAGAGTATTTCTGAGCATTCATGCATACACTTTGCCATCATTATGATCCCAGTAATAATTTGCAAATATGTTGTGTTCACCATTTCATCATATGATCATTGTTCCTTCTGTTGCAAAGGCCTTAACCCTATTAGTGGCAGAGGAGATTCTGCCCACCCTCAGGTTTTTCACAAATATCTCCAGAATGGCTGGGAGCAGACCCATGCAATTTTGGGACTTTCTATAATTGATTTCAGCATATGGAGTACAAAATTTGAATTCCTAACCTTAACATGTGCAGTGGAGAGGGATATGCCACTAACATGCAGTCCCCCTCAGCGTTGGATTTGTCATTTCATGACCTGGTCCCGCAGGGTAAAAAAAAAATGTGGAGAGTAAAATTGTATTGTCAGGCAAGTTAAGATTTTTGTTTTTGTTTTAATTATTTTACTTGGAAAGTAAAAAAAATCCTGATTTGTAATAGATATTAAATCCTTGTGAGGAAAATTGAATTATATTTTAACTACAATGTCGGTAAGATCAGGCCAAAAGGGAGCAAATTTCCTGAACAAATATGAAGAGAGCAAAATTATTTGGACCCAAAAAGTCCAGAAAATGGCCCAAATTCCAAGGCTGGGGGGGGGGGCACTTTGGTGTGCCTCCCCCCCCCCCCCCCCCCCCAGATCTCTGAAAGTATGAGAGAAAGAAAAGAACAATCAAACTTGCAGAGTAGGTACAGACTGGTTATTGATTCACCTTTTTTGGAAGTATTCAATCTCAATTCATTTTGGAATATGCATGATTCAGTCACCATTTGATTCATGGATAACCATTTTGAGAAATGATTCTTTCCAATTCAAAGAATCAATTTTTTTTTTATAAAACCACATTTGACTCACCATTGAAATAACATTAGTTTTTGTATTCAATCAGCCTTGTTTCTATGTGGGTTTTGATTCAATCATGATTTGTGAATATAAAAAATATGGTGTTTAATCAATTCTTCTTTGATTCAAGTGATTTTGATTGAACAATTCCAATTCATTCAATCTGAGTCGAATCAATAACCAGTCTGGTGTAGGTGCTATGATGATCTACATTTTCTTTAAAAAAAATATTGACCGGTCAATATCTCCAGGTCAAACGAGGTCACGAAGGTCAAATCGGGCCAAATGTCACAATTTTGGGCATTTGACCTATGTCACAGTCACCAGCAATGTGTCCAACATTGTTTCCGGGGATGAACATTCACATTGTGTACCGAATGTCGTTTGAATCATCCCGATCCGACTGTTGGGTTCCGAAGATATCGCTTTGCCGTCCTCGATTCTGGCCGCCATCTTGAACTAAAAATCCAAATAACTCAAAAATATATTGACCTATTTGTTTGTTGCGACAAAGGATCCGCTATTGAGTTCACGTTAATGTCGCGCAAACGACACTGCTCTGCTCCGCTTCGTTTTCGAGCTATTCACGAAAAACATGGGGGGGGGGGCACAAAAGTGCCCCCCTGTCTATCCACTGCGCGTGTTAGTAGAGGCGGTTCCAGGGCCCGTTTTTTTCGGCGACATTTGGCGATAATATGGAGATGCGATCTTCACGGCTTCTTTCCAACTTCCTGCAGTATAAAGGAATTGCATAGGTTTACAGTGATTGAAACAAGTGCAAATTAGTTGAAACAAGTGCAAATTAGTTGATGTTAGTGAACTTATAATACACATTGCCACTGCAGAGGCGTTTCAGGGACTTGAAAGGGGGAGGTTTCCAGGAAGTTATTTGTTGTATATTTTGCCTCCCTTTTTCGCTAACCTGGCACCACCTATGGCTAAAAATATGTTTTATAACTGTTGGCTGATGTCACAATAACGCACCATTGTATTTATCTTAAAACTGTTTTATTACACATTTATTTCACCCCATATTTAGTAACCTGTAAACGCCTATGATTTTTGAATTCTCAAAAGTCGCCGTCATATATCAATCCCCAATTCAATATCTATCGATCCCCATTAGTTGCGTTCAAATCGGTTGATAAACATGGCAGCTGGGGTGGATCAAATATACCTCTAATTTTGTTAGTTTTTGCCCCCTTGTCCCCCCCCCCCTCCCTCCCATCAAAAAGTTAGGAAATGTATTTGTTTAGAAATGTAGATCGTGTTGAGGGGAATCGAACGCCGTTTGATATCTCCGGGGGGGGGGGGGCGAATCCGCCATCCCCCCTCCCTGCCACTAATAGGGTTAAGTGTTGCTGAAATGATAGATGATATGTATGCATATTTATTAAAAATCATCATTACTAGTTTTGTATGGTTACATTTTGTTTACAGGAAGCTGCATTGCATAGGAGTTTCATCATTGCCAGGACAAATATTAATGTGACAACTTGTGCTGTGAAACATTAGTAGTAGCCAGTTCTAACAGGGTAGATGTAACATTCCTTGGCCTTGCCCTTTGCTCAATGACTCGGCAAAGGACTAATTTCCATTTTGTTTCGTCCCTAATGAAAACGTCTGCCTATGCTGTCCCGGTGCTTTCTGCTGACACAGTATCTGCCTTTGTCTTCCCCTGGTCCTGACCTGACCCGGCATGGCCCAATCTGATCCAGCACTATCCCTCTCTGCCTGCAGACATGATCGCGGCGAGCGTGCGGGACGAAATCCGTCGGCTGCACCGGCGCCGCCAGCTGCAGTACCACGGCGTCGACTCAGACAGCAACAGCGACACGGACACGCCCATTCCGGCGCCGGCCGCCGCGCCCTCCACCGCTGCTGCAGCCGGCTGCTCGGTCGCCACAGCCGCCGCCGCCACCTCCAAGGCCGACAAGCCACTCTTCACCTTCAAACAGGTACGCTCCTCGGCTACGGCGATGTGTTGGTGCATCGGGGATGCGTTTCGAATTTACGGTGTGGTGCAGGCCTGGGCAGTTATTTTGAACTTCCAGCGATAGCGCTAAGTTTGCTCAGTCGTTAGGCGTGACTTGCGTAGATTGACATTTGTAAATATTGTGAAAAAGTTGTTGCAGTTAGACGGCCGGGTGTGTCGGGTACTGTAGAAGGAATTGCCAAACGGAAGGAAGTCGAGTATCTTCGGCAGGGATGTTCTTGACTCGTCGAGCACTACCCTGGTCTTCAGTTTAGCAACGCTATCGCATATTGTCCCACTGCTATCGCAATGTGGGCAATGTCGGTGTGGCAGCATGACCATGCTTGTTGTCTTGCTTTGCAGGTCGGCATGATCTGCGAGCGGATGCTGCGTGAGCGCGAGAGCCACATACGGGAGGAGTACGACAACGTGTTGTCGACCAAGCTGCAGGAGCAGTACGACATGTTCGTCAAGTTCACCCAGGACCAGATCGTCCGGAACTTCGAGAGCAGCGCGGCGCCCAGCTGTGAGTATCCCGCCGGCGGCCTGATGACGGCCAACTGTCCGCCCGCCCGTCGGTGTTTTGCTGCCGTATGTAGCGAGGTGTGCAGGGGAGAAAGGATGACCTTAACCCGCGCCCCGCGGGGGGAGGCGACAAAATCCCCCCACCCACCCTTGGATTTTCTCAATAACTTCAAAACTGAGATATCAACGTGAAACTTGCAGTACCGTATGCTGCATCAATTCAACGTCAATTCTACATCAATTATTATTTCCCGTCTTTCCCTCCACAGGCTGTCCTAATCACGGTGTTTTCCACCCAAATTTCCTAATGCTAGGACACTGCCTGACTTTGACATTATATGGGGTCAGGTTGTGAAAATGGCGGATACTATCGAATTCTACGTGTAAAATAATCCATCAAACATGTGTTGCTCATAAACCGCTGGTCAATAGTAACCTGACCTAACCTGGCCTGACCTTTGCCTACAATTTCATTTTTTGCTTATGCAGATGCGTTATACCTTTGAGAGCACTTTGTGCGATAATAGTCACAATCTAAGGATTTGGATGGAAAGTATGGCCCATAAACTCAAATACCTCAATTTGGACCTTTGACCTGACCGTGACCTGACATGACTTTATTTGGAAAATTTCGCGTATGCTTAAGATGCGTCTCATTGAGAGCTTTCGATGGCTGCTTCGCGCGTCTCGCTGCGGTGATTGGTTCGGAAGATAACTAGGGGGCAGAACCCCCCTCCCCACCCAGCCACCTAGCGGGGCGCGGGTTAACACTGCATGTCTGTATTAATGTTAAACAAGTCACGCATTTGCTGGTACCAGAAATAGGCGCTTGCTGCTTATGTAATCATTTGATTCCTATTCATGCGGCATTTATCCTACATATGCAAATTTGCTCGTTTGTCAATACGATGCTGGCAATGCTGCTGGGTGAGTAATGCGTTAAGCCGATTGGCAAGGTTATATCTTGAGCATCGCCCGAATGAAGGCTGAAAATGATAATGAAGGATGAAACGAGAGCAAACAAAAATGTTCCGTGTTGTGTGCAGCGGTCGTTCAGCCTACCATACGCATCTCCTGCCTTGAATGTCGCCACGATAACAAGCTTCCACAGCACATGGGGGATTCGAACCTACCCCAGTGCAAGAAGGAACTGCGTAAGCATGTACTGCAGCGGCAAATGGCTGGCCCATAGCGGCGCCTGCTTCGTGACGACACTTACGTGAGAGTGTGTGTGGGTGTGTATGTGTCTGTGTGTCTGAGTGTATGTGGCCGTTTGACCTACATTTCTTTTTTTTTGACTGGTTCTGTAATAGCCACACCTAAGTGGAATGAGCCTATGACGTTCGATATATGCATAGATGTGCGGCATCTGACGTATCAGCGATAAAAGATCCGTTTAGGTTCAATGGCCATCGAATGAGGGCAGATTCCGTTATTGCGTAGGCAGATATTCGATAACCCCGAGTTCAGAACGCCTTATCAGCTTAGCTGCGTCCTCTACCCGCTTATCGTCATTTGGGGAGGACGAAGTTCGCAGATATTTCCGTACTGTTTATGGCCTCTGCGGCAGCAGTGCAAAAAAAAAACTGACCTGCCACTAATGATGGCGTAGTCTGTAGTCTGTATGTCCTCTTAGCCCGCCATTGGCGGGAGGGGAGGGGGGCCTTTTTCGCAATAGCTCAGAAACTAATAACGCTATCGACGTGAAACTTCAGGTACCTCCTCCTACATCAATTATACGTCCTAAGTGCGAAATTAAAGAAATTGTGCGCCATGTGACCTTCGTTGTCGGAGCGCCCCTAAACCCCAATCATCATCAAAGAAATTGTGTTCGATTTTTTTCCTTTTGAAATACAGCTAAATTAGTGACGTCACTACACACACGAGTTTGACACAAAAATCAGCTAAACTTTGCCAGCACGTAGAAATGCCATATTTAAAGCAAAATGCGATCGAAAAATGCAAAAAGATAGCAAATTGTGAGGGCTACAAACTGGCTATCTCGGATTTGTGAAAATTTTGGTTTTTGACCCCCAGAAAAAAATCTACATTTTCAAATGTTTTCAAAAAACCGGAAGATATGTTGAGAAACCACATGTAGACAATACCCAAACCAAATTTAAAAGCAATATCTTTATTTTTGACCCACTTATCGCTCCGTAAGTATGAGTAACTCATGAAGTCATATTTTGAAATTGCGTTTTTTGGCTTTTAGTGACTAGATACAAGCAAATTAATGCCAGCATTGTATTTGAGACAAAACTGGTCTAGACACATGCCTTGTTTATTTATATTTATCAATTTCACATTTTGACCTTATTTGACCTGACCTTTGCTACTATCGAATTATACGTGTGAAATAACCCATACAACATGTGTCGCATGACTTTCGTAGCCTGTGACCTTTTGTGACCTGACCTTGACCTTTGCTTACAATTTCACTTTTGCTTATGCGGGATATGTATTATACCTTTGAGAGCACTGCGATAATAGTCGCAATCTAAGGCTTTGGATTGAAAGTATGGCCCAACAACTAAAATATCTCAATTTTATCTTTGACCTGACCGTGACCTGACTGACCTTATTTGGAAAATGTTATGTATGCTTTGGATGAGTCTCGTTGAGAGCTTTCGATTGCCGCCTTGCGCGTCTCGCTGCGGTTATTGGTTCGGAAGATAACCAGGGGGCGAAAAACGCGCCCCCCCCCCCCCCCCCCCCCCCAGCCAATGGCGTTCAGCTGTGACCCCAGCCAATGCCGGGTTAATGGACATTTTCTTTAAGTATTTGCCAGTATGTACTTCCATTATTCAGATTAAAGCCCCACTAATGCTTGTTTTTGTTTCTTTCAGATCTATCTTAATGCGGCTTCTTGGAAGATCAGAACCAGGATTAAATAGATCTGCGTCGTCGGAACTGTCTCTACCGTGTTACTGTGAAATTCCGGTGACTTGACTAGTGCCTATATCAGTTGACTTTACACTGGCAAGTGCGTGGGTGCCAAGAGTCAGCGGGTGGGCGCTGCGGCTGACGAACTCTTCGAGTGGCTCCTGCGAGTGCGGAGTGTGGTGGTCGGCGCGCGCGGCGCGCGCAGAGTGAGACTCGTGCCAGTGCGAGTTCGGTTAACTCGTCTGCAAATCGCCAGAGGGCAACGTGATCACGCATTTTGTTTGGTTAGTTTTGTACACGGCCGACCGCTCTGTGATGTCATTTGTAAATCGCGTAGCTGTTGTTAGTCAGATATCCCTACATAGTCGTTTAATCTGCTGCGTGTACTTGTACATAGTGTGTAGCTTCTTTGAAGTGTCAAGCGCTCGAGTTGGTGGTAAATTTGTGTGCTGTAGGATTCTGAGATAAGCATGGCAAATTAACGTTTTACTGCAGAATAAATCGCTTGGCATTACTGAAATACTCTTGGCACCTGAATATTGCACAACGCGAAAAGCGGACGCCGCGACACGGGCGTAGCTGCTCATCAAATAAAGAAACGCGCTGTCCGTACACGATTGAAACGGAGGTAAATCTAGCCGAGATTAAACGGCACTGTCTGAGACGTGTGCCGGCTAGGCAGACGGCTGACTGAGGATTTTCACCACTGGACCAGCCTGGCGTGCATCTCAAGCTGACCGCCACGCCCGCCGCTCTACTTGGCCGGCTGGGACGGCGACTGGGAGCGGGTGGGCCGCCTCTTGGGCAGGCTGAGCCGCGTCTCCGGCTTCACCGGCGTCGGCCAGCTGGGGTACGGCTTCCAGGCGCTGGCGTCCTTGGAGCGGAGTGCGGTCCAGTACTCCAGCGTCCGCCTGCAGCACCGGCCAGTCACACCAGCCCCGTCACCCCACCTTATCACAGGCACACGTCACACGACACGTCAGGAGAACAGGCCCAGCTGGCCGGGCTGCTGCACAGTGGCGAACACGGGGTGAAGGTCGTCTGAAGCAGCTGCTACATGAATCGGTACTGCCGAGGATGGTGTGAGCAGCAGCGCTGGGGCGCTGAATGCGAGATGAGGGTGCTGCCACCTATAATATATGGCGAGTCATTAGCATGTTACTACGTAACTAGTTCGAGGAATACTGATTACAAATTCAACGTGTTGTCTTCTTACGTCATACAGCATGGAATCGGTCAGTGGAGACTTATTCGAGCGAGGAAGTTTATGAAGATGAAGATCACTGTCTAACTAGGTCAGATTAACATGCCCATCTTCAATTCCAAAAATCCTCAACTCTGCGCAATTTGATAGAGATCGTTGGCACTGCTCGTAAACACGTACCAACAGCTCTAGTCAATCAAATAAGACGAGTCAATATATATTCAGACACCTGATAAGCCAAAACGGCGGTTCACGTCCTATTTTGTTTCACAATATCAAACATAAATTTGGGTTTTAAACCCCCAAAAAAGAAAAGGGTTGATCAGTCTATTCGTGGCGAGTGAACCTGATGCCAGCTGACAGTAGAGTAGCATTAGCTTTGAAGTTAAATTTTCTCGCTATATCTAAGAAGTCCTGAGAATTGACCGTAGAGTCACTCGGACTCGGGAGGATGCGATACCATGGTTCCATTCTGAAACTTCATCACTGAGTCGAGTCGAATCCAGGATCGATTGCTGAATTTAATGGAGATCTAGACGGACCCTAAACACATCATGCATGTGTTGTGAGTTCATGCATTTTGTTGTGAGATTCTGGATTAGGTTGAAAAGATCCTCTTGGATATGGGCCATTTTTATGGGATCTGCCAAGCACATTATCCTTTCCGACATGTCGACAGAACTACCGAGTAATCAGTTGTGACGTACTTGACGTTGGTGAGCATCTCTATTGTGTTGGGCAGTCCCTTGGCCACCAGCTCGTAGGACGGCATGCAGATGTACTTGATGAAGTTGATCTGGTCGTTGGGCAGGTTGAGCGCCTTGGAGCGGTCCATCATCGGGTCGGGCGTGGTGCCCCGCTTCTTCTCGTTGTCGCCCTGTACAACAATCAGGCAGCGGTGTTGTGTGACTGCGACTCGAATAACCAGGCGTAACCAGCCAGGATTCTAACCAGACGTAGCCAGCCAGGACTCTAACCAGGTGTAACCAGCCAGGGCTAACCAGGCGTAACCAGCCAGGATTCTAACCAGACGTAACCAGCCAGGACTCTAACCAGGCGTAACCAGCCAGGGCTAACCAGGCGTAACCAGCCAGGACTCTAACCAGGCGTAACTGATCGGGATTCTAACCAGGCGTAACCAGCCAGGACTCTAACCAGGCGTAACTGATCAGGATTCTAACCAGGCGTAACCAGCCAGGACTCTAACCAGGCGTAACCAGCCAGGACTCTAACCAGGCGTAACCAGCCAGGACTCTAACCAGGCGTAACCAGCCAGGACTCTAACCAGGCGTAACCAGCCAGGACTCTAACCAGGCGTAACCAGCCAGGACTCTAACCAGGCGTAACCAGCCAGGACTCTAACCAGGCATAACCAGCCAGGACTCTAACCAGGCGTAACCAGCCAGGACTCTAACCAGGCGTAACCAGCCAGGACTCTAACCAGGCGTAACCAGCCAGGACTCTAACCAGGCGTAACCAGCCAGGACTCTAACCAGGCGTAACCAGCCAGGACTCTAACCAGGCGTAACCAGCCAGGACTCTAACCAGGCGTAACCAGCCAGGACTCTAACCAGGCGTAACCAGCCAGGACTCTAACCAGGCGTAACCAGCCAGGGATAACCAGGTGTAACCAGCCAGGGATAACCAGGTGTAACCAGCCAGGACTCTAACCAGGCGTAACTGATCAGGATTCTAACCAGGCGTAACCAGCCAGGGCTAACCAGGCGTAACCAGCCAGGATTCTAACCAGGCGTAACCAGCCAGGACTCTAACCAGGCGTAACCAGCCAGGACTCTAACCAGGCATAACCAGCCAGGACTCTAACCAGGCGTAACCAGCCAGGACTCGAACCAGGCGTAACCAGCCAGGACTATAACCAGGCGTAACTGATCAGGATTATAACCAGGCGTAACCAGCCAGGACTCTAACCAGGCGTAACTAGCCAGGACTATAGCCAGGCGTAACCAGCCAGGACTCGAGTCAGGCGTAACCAGCCAGGACTCTAACCAGGCGTAACTAGCCAGGACTAACCAGGCGTAACTAGCCAGGACTAACCAGGCGTAACTTGCCAGGACTCGAACCAGGCGTAACCAGCCAGGACTCGAACCAGGTGTAACCAGCCAGGACTCGAACCAGGCGTAACTGATCAGGATTATAACCAGGCGTAACCAGCCAGGACTCTTAACCAGGCGTAACCAGCCAGGACTCTTAACCAGGCGTAACCAGCCAGGACTCTTAACCAGGCGTAACCAGCCAGGACTCTAACCAGGCGTAACCAGCCAGGACTCTAACCAGGCGTAACCAGCCAGGACTCGAACCAGGCGTAACCAGCCAGGACTCTAACCAGGCGTAACCAGCCAGGACTCTAACCAGGCGTAACCAGCCAGGACTCGAACCAGGCGTAACCAGCCAGGATTCTAACCAGACGTAACCAGCCAGGACTCTAACCAGGCGTAACCAGCCAGGACTCTAACCAGGCGTAACCAGCCAGGACTCGAACCAGGCGTAACTAACCAGGCGTAACCAGCCAGGACTCGAACCAGGCGTAACCAGCCAGGACTCGAACCAGGCGTAACCAGCCAGGACTCTAACCAGGCGTAACCAGCCAGGACTCTACCCAGGCGTAACCAGCCAGGACTCTAACCAGGCGTAACCAGCCAGGACTCGAACCAGGCGTAACCAGCCAGGATTCTAACCAGACGTAACCAGCCAGGACTCGAACCAGGCGTAACCAGCCAGGACTCTAACCAGGTGCCCTGTCCAGCCAAGGCGCCGCTGGTAACGCGACTCACTAGCGAGGCACATCCTCATCACTGGTACCCCTACTAAAATACATGTATGTACGGCGGACAACTTCAATCTGTGGCCTAGTAGAGTCCCTGCCCTCGCATGGTTAGTACGGCCAGGGCGGCAGCTGGAACGGGAGCCGGGCCAGTTCCACCATTAGCATGCCGCCCAGCCGGCCGCCGGCGGTAAGCCACCGCTGGGGATGAATGCCAAATGGGCGAATAATTATCGCCGTATGCTAATGCAACCATCGACGGAGGTCAAGCCACTGTTTCCTCGGAGGTGAAAACTCGGCGAAAACTTATCATCACTCGATTCTTAAACTAGGGTAACCTTGTAAATTTATGCTTTGAAAAACGGAACATATATTTGTTCACTGGAAGCACATGCGGTCCTCAGAAGTAAGTTAATACCTTCCGTATGCTGCTTTTCAAAGCAAAAATGAAATAGCTTCCGTGATCGTGTCGGAAGTTGTCGATTTTTCACCTCTAGTGATGGCCGATGTCTCAGCGCGGTTCGATCTCCGGGTCGGGGAGTTTACCGTCACGTCCGATGCCTGCTGTCCCCGTAATCTGATGTGAGCGAGCACGCCCCAATAGACATTCGGCTGGTTATCGTCTTACTCCCGTCTGACCCTAGGTTGCGTTGCGTATCAAACGGATGTCGATCGTTATGTCGAGTTGGCTTAACGCTGAACACGAAGAGTGGCTAAAAGCACAAGTGTTCCGTCCCCCCCCCCCCCCCTCCCCTCCTCGAACACTTGTCTCGTGGTCCGGCACCTCTGCGCCCAGCTGACAGCTCTCGGCGGTCGGCGCTGACAAGATCCTCACAAAGCCGGATATGCGCTGTCCTTACTCGAGATGCAGTACAGCACAGCGGCCAGACCACACATTTTCCCAGCAGAGGCAGGCGTCTGCACGGATGTGGCGAGTGCCCGGCAGCTGAACAAACGTTAGGTGTGTAAAATCACGAAGAAAAAACACACAATTTATCACAACTTATCCGTGACTTCAGTTTATGATAAACAGCTGCGCGAAAATGCACTTGTTCCAAAGCGCCAGTCCTCGGCGCCCTGCTGCTGAGCCGTAGTCACGCTCCTATAGCTCACCTGTTCGTGGAACTCGACATAGAGCTCCAGCGTGTGCTCCAGCACCACGTCCGGCGCCTTACAGACGGCCGACAGGTCGCACGCGGTCATCACCACACTGCAGAACCACCGCCTGTATGGCGTGCAAGGCACAACACAATCAAAATTCGGGGAAATATCAAATTGTATATCATGTTATGAAACACTGAATGATGGAAAATCACTTGTATAAATATACAAACATTGAAAATCGGGACAAATTACTTAAAACACTGAAGCGATAATCTAATAATCCGCCCCGATTTATCACAATCGTTTATGTATATTGGGTAATCTAAACGAATTATTAAATCACCGAAGTGGACCATCAATAATTGGCATAAAAGGTGACAACACGACTTAGTCGACATAAAGCGCACGACATAAACTATATTCCGAGACACATGGCGTCTCGCCGTGCTGACCTGTGCTCCGCCTGATGCATGTTGAACTGTCCGGTCATGGCCGACTCCAGTTTGGGCCGCACTTGGAAGTAGACGGCCAGGTCGGTGGCGATGATGGCCTCGTACATGAGGTCCAGCACCTGTCGGACGGGGGCGGGCAGGTCACCACAGGTCGGTGGAGATGGTGGTGGCCTGAGCCTCGCATATGAGGCCCAGCACCTGCCGAACGGGGCGGGCGTCACACGGTCAGAGGTCAGGTCGGTGGCGATGATGGCCCTGTAAATGAGGTCTAGCACCTGACGGACAGGGGAGCGGTCACCACAGATCCCAACAGAGTCAAAACGTCCGCTGGCCGATCAGCAGCTAGCCCGTGACACAAACAACACAAACACGAAGAACCTCCCGAAAGACCTCCGACAGCACGATCCCCAGAATCGCCGTAAGTGTTTCCGACGTCAGTGTCAGAGTGTTTCCAATAGACAAACGCATGATGACCTGCATTGAATTTGAAGCGCCTGACGAATTAAACACTTCCTGCAATCGAGTAATAAGTATTCTGCGAGCTCCCGATCTCTGCTTATCTGGCTGGTATGCGGCAGCTGTACTCCGCGTCTCCAACAGTCGGTCGCACCTCCTTCCTGTCGGCGGCAGACAGCTCTGAGAGGATGTCGTGCCCGGGCCGCTGGAGGATGGCCGCCATCGAGGCGTAGTGGTGGTTCTCCATCACAGACACCTTGTACAGGCCGCCCAGTGACGTGGCCGCCTTGGCGTACGTGTTGCTGTAGCCGCGGTGGTCGATGTCGTGGCAGATGCAGGCCACCAGCAGCGACAGCAGCTGGACCGGGGTAGAGGGGAGGGACAGGAAGGTCAGGACGGAAGAGGACTGGACGTGGAAGATGCGGAACAAGGGTGGTAGAGGTTTGGTTGCAGGTACCGATTCAGGTCAGCTATGTCGGAAATGTGAAGATTGGTATATCGGCAAGGACATGCCGCATATGCGCTACGCTACACGCATACTACGCGCCAGAATCATGGTGACAAAATATGTTATGGGATATATCTATCACATGCCGAACGAAAATGTACAGCGTAGCGGATCGTGCCCCGACTCAGTCAAGCCGAGTTCTTGCCCCATGTGTCGAGGACGGTACAACTGCTTCCCTGCCCCTCTGCCCCTCCTGCCGACCTCGAGCCTGCTGAAGGCGTTCGCGTTCCTCTTGAGGATGTTGTACATGGTGTGCGCCACCATGAAGGCGTGCGTGGCGTTGTGGTAGGCCACCCGGCGGTACGACTTGATGACGGTGGTGGTGAAGGTGACCAGGCGCTCCGGCGACGCGCCGCCCTCATCCCCCAGCAGGTCATAGTACATGTGCAGGTAGAGCCGGTTCAGGTTGTGCTCCGGGCCCGGCGCCCAGCCGAACCTGTATCGTAGGATAGGTCAGAGATGTGACTGACAGGACAGCTGGTAGAAGCCCCGGTTTAGGCGAAACAGGCGGCACAGGACAATCTGATGGGATTGACAGGACATATATGACCAGACTCATGGCACCGGCCATTAGCAAGTGTGACAGGGCGATATGTCGGAGCAGGCAGAGCTGACGAGTATGACACATGACTGGCATGGCCGTCCGGTCGCCACCCAGCCTGGTCGCAGTCGGGTGAAATACCATATCACAGGGTCAACTGCACTGGCGAGGGCGACTGCCTGATGTGCAGTGCAATGTGGACTATGCACCGCGTTTGAGGGGCCGACTAATCTAGGGCCGCTGTCGTGACGTGTGGTGCAGCTATGCGCTGTGTACTACCTCCCCGCAGTCCTGTTCGTGTCGAAGGATGCTGGTATGGGGTCCGGCAGCGGTGTGGGGTGGGGTGTACCCCGTCTGTGGGGGACTGACTCACGTGTCGAATGAGCCTGGTATGGTGGCCGGCAGCGGCTGATCCAGGTACTCCTGCAGCTCCTCAGGAGCGACAGACGAGTGGTACTCCAGCGCGTCCAGCGTCACACTCAGCTGGTGATCCTGCCGTGACGGGTCAGGTCGGGTCAGGTGAGACAGTTCTGGGCGAATTTGACGAGGTCAGGACTCGGGCCTGGTCGGGGAATGCCAGGTTAGCTCATCACCCCACAGGCGAGTGGAGAACCGAGGATAAACTGAGCTGCCGATGCAGCTGAACATATAAGGAACTATGCTCTGAAATCCTCCAATTGTCACATATTACGGTGACTATCGTCGAAATCAAGATTCCAGGCGCAGACTTCCACTTAGAAGTTCCACTTAATTATAACCTAGATGCAAGGCTATGTAAACCAGTAGACCGCTCCGGCCGAAGAAGTGGCGACAACTCGTAATTTAGTTGCAAACGACCCCGCAGCTGCTGTGACGCGGAGGTGGGTCACGCGGCCGGCCGGCCGGTTCGCCTACGTAGGGTTAACGCGTAGACCCCTCCCGCTTTTTTATCGCTTGGTTCCTTCGTTTGTAGGCCGATTTTTAAACTTAAGATGTCTTATCTACCACAAATCAAGCTTTGGTATTGGTTGCCGTTGCGAAAAAATTGCAATCCGACCCAAACTTCTTAAGTTAAGGGCCAGAACAGTTTGCTGCCCGGTGATTCCGGCCGGCCGCGTACTTTCACCGTTTTTTTTTCTCGCTTGGTTCCTTCGTTTACCGGCCGATTGTTACACTTAAGATGTCTATCTACCACAAATTAAGCGATGTATTGGATGGCGTTGGGAAATTGCAATGCGACCCAATTTTGTTAAAAAAGTTATGGGCCGGCAAATTCCACTGACCGGCGATTCCGCCCGGGCCCGTACTTAAAACGCCAACGCGCACGTTCCTCCGGTGTGTGTGTGTGTGTGTGTGTGTGTGTGTGTGTGTGTGTGTGTGTGTGTGTGTGCGGGTGCGGGTGCGGGTGCGGGTGCGGGTGCGGGTGCGGGTGCGGGTGCGGGTGCGGGTGCGGGTGCGGGTGCGGGTGCGTGTGCGTGTGCTGGTGTGGGTGCAGGTTCTGGTGCAGGTGCCGGTGCGGGTGCGGGTGCGGGTGCGGGTGCGGGTGCGGGGGTGCGGGTGCGGGTGCGGGTGCGGGTGCGGGTGCGGCTGCGTGTGCGGGTGCGGGTGCGGGTGCGGGTGCGGGTGCGGGTGCGGGTGCGGGTGCGGTGCGGGTGCGGTGGGTGCGGGTGCGGGGTGCGGGTGCGGGTGCGGGTGCGGTGCTGGTGCGGGTGCGTGCGGTGCGGTGTGCGGGTGCGGGTGCGGGTGCGGGTGCGGGTGTCGGGTGCGGGTGCGGGTGCGGGGTGCGGGTGCGGTGCGGGTGCGGGTGCGGGTGCGGGTGCGGGTGCGGGTGCGGGGTGCGGGTGTGGGTGTGTGTGGGTGTGTGTGGGTGTGTGTGGGTGTGTGTGGGTGTGTGTGGGTGTGTGTGGGTGTGTGTGGGTGTGTGTGGGTGTGTGTGGGTGTGTGTGGGTGTGTGTGGTGTGTGTGGGTGTGTGTGGGTGTGTGTGGGTGTGTGTGGGTGTGTGTGGGGTGTGTGTGGGTGTGTGTGGGTGTGTGTGGGTGTGTGTGGGTGTGTGTGGGTGTGTGTGGGTGTGTGTGGGTGTGTGTGGGTGTGTGTGGGTGTGTGTGGGTGTGTGTGGGTGTGTGTGGGTGTGTGTGGGTGTGTGTGGGTGTGTGTGGGTGTGTGTGGGTGTGTGTGGGTGTGTGTGGGTGTGTGTGGGTGTGTGTGGGTGTGTGTGGTGTGTGTGGTGTGTGTGGGTGTGTGTGGGTGTGTGTGAGGTGTGTGTGGGTTGTGTGTGGTGTGTGGTGGGTGTGTGTGGGTGTGTGTGGGTGTGTGTGGGTGTGTGTGGGTGTGTGTGGGTGTGTGTGGGTGTGTGTGGGTGTGTGTGGGGTGTGTGTGGGTGTGTGTGGG